>OVAX01003318.1:0-20699 GCA_900406405.1 Lepidium africanum
TCCTGAGAGATTGTTATTAGCCACGCTGAATTTCGACAGAAAGGAGAGTTGTTGCAGAGAAGTTGGGATTATGCCAGAGAGATGGTTATTAGACAGATCAAGATTTTCCAAGCTTGTCATACCAGAAAGAGAGCTCGGGATTGGTCCTGATAAATGATTCCATTTGAGATCAAAGACATGAAGCTTCTTCAGATTACCAAATTCCTCCCAAATAGGTCCTGAGAGATTGTTATGACCAAGCTCAATCGTTGGAGGAAACCCAAAAACCTGATTGTATTGCAAAGCTCTTGCACTCTCATTTCTTTTCATGAAAAAAGGAAAATCTGGAGATGGTTCATCAAGAGAGATATTTCTACTTGTAAGACTCTGCAATTGAGTTAGACTCTTTGGGATTTCTCCAGTAAACGAATTATTCGATAAATCCAAGTAGAATAGATCTTTGAAATCACCAATCCAGCTTGGGATAGCTCCGGTTAAACGGTTCCAAGAAAGATCCAACAACTGAAGATCATTGCTTGAGCTTAACCAACTTGGAAATGAACCAGTAAGCCTGCAATTTGCAACAACAAGAACCTTAAGCTTCTCAAAATGAAGACTTGAACCATCAGGTAAAGCCTCTCCATGGAAGTTCAATGTAAGAACCAAAGTCGTCAAGTTCTTGCAATGCTGAAGGATCTCAAAAGCAGAAGAGATATTAGTCAAACTCGAATTTGATAACGAGAAGAAAGAAAGACTCTGGAAGTTCTTGTAGCTCTCTGGTACTTGTCCATGGAAGGTGTTTCGAGCGAGATTCACGTTCGTTAACCTCTTGCATTCCGGAAGATTATCAGGCAATGGTCCATTGAATCTATTAGTACCCAAATCCAAAGAGTTTAAACTAATCATCGCCGAGCAATTCAACTCCAAAGAACCAGTTAAAGTGTTGTTCCTCAAGTTTACCAAATTCAAACTTGGTGAATTCGCCAATGATTTAGGGATTCCTCCACTGAATTTATTCGACTGACCTAAGAAAAACTTCAACTGAGGCATTTCATCAAACACATCAGGAATTTCACCAGAAAACAAATTCCATGAAACATCAAGACGAGCTAAGCTTGAGAGATTACTAATCATAGGACTCAACTTTCCAGAGAGACGGTTCTCTTGAATCCCTAAGAGATTCAATCTCTGAAGATGAAACAAATCTTCAGGAATATTACCAGTAAGATTGTTCATACCAAGACAAAGATGCTCCAACAATACACATTTCCCAAACCCAGAAGGAAAATCTCCGGTGAAATAGTTCACCGGAAGTTTTACAACCTCAATTAGAGTTGAATTCTCACAAACATGAGAAGGAAGCGACCCATTGAGTTTATTGGAAGAAAGATCAATACTTTCCAACAATGGAAGATTTATACTTCTAGGAATAACACCAGAGAGATCATTAAAGCTTAAATCAAGCGTTTGGAGATTCACCAAATGGAAAATCGAAACAGGGATTGAGTCTTTGATGTAATTCCGTGAGAGATTAAGAACTGTAATCTGATCTAACTTCCCAAGAGATTCAGATAACTTTCCCGTTAGCTTTTTCTTCCCAAGCTCGAGTTTTGTGACTCTTCCTGTATTGTTTGAATTGCAGGTGATTCCTGTCCAATTACAGCAATCTGTAGAAGAATTTCTCCAACCTTCTGGTTTTGTTTCGAGGTTGGACATGAACTCACGCAAAGCTTCAAGGTCACTTTGATGGCATGTGAGAGTTTTCTGAGATTCTGAGGTACAGAAGAAGCACAGTAACTCTGTGAGGAAGATGAGAATCACCCACAAGCGAAGAATTCGCATTTCGAGTAGATATTTTTAAAAAATCTCTATAAAACAGAAAGAGCTTTGAGATATTTGCAAAGACAGAGACAGAAGAAGAAGTTTTACAATTTAACACAGTCTTCAGATTTATGGTTGTGTTTTGATTCTTTCCATTATAGAAGATGATCAATGAAGGTGAAGCAGAAGAGAAGAGAGAGACAAAAAATGAAGGAGAAGAGAGAGAAAAATGGCGACTTTTGACTTCAACACGCTACAGCAAGTAGTGGGTTCTTAAATGCAAACAATTTCTAGACAAAGTGGTAAAAGAGTTGTGTTTGGTCTTTTTTTCTCTGGTTTTTTAAGAAAAATCTTTAAACAAAGGTATTAATAAAGTTCTGAAGAAGAAGAAGCTGTGATTCCAACGTCTAATTTTTCATATATATTGACTGTCAATGAATAGTGAATTTTTTTGTGATCCTTGATCTTACTCTTATTATTGAATCGACAAGATCTCATCTAATAACTAAAGTTAATATTCTTTTTTTTTCTTGTTTTTGTCAAAGCTAAAGCCCATATTCTAAATTTTTTTTCTTTTCCTTTGCATCGGAAAGGAATCGAACTTTAGTGTCATTTTTTTTTGTCAACATTAGATCGATAAGACCCGATCCATAGCCTAAAACTAACCTCTAAAATTTCTTTTTTAAGCTACCATAATGCAGCGGATAAAAATCGAATCCTGGTACCAAATCATTAACTAGATCATCTTAACCACCAGACTGAAAACAACTCGGCAATAGTAAATTTTTAATTATCAATATTTATTAAATTTTGCGGGTTATTATGATTTTTTTTTTCCAAAAAATCGCATTTATCTGAGTGATAATGATTTGAAATTTTCGAAAATCTTATAGCATAATATTGTTTTCTGTTCTATTTTTCTATTATCATGAAATTCATTTGAGGAAATATATGAAGTCTTAATCAAATAATTTTGACATTGGAAAGTCCAAGTCTCTATTTATTTCTATTTTTCTCTAAATCTTACTTTAAATAATAGTGTAGCCTTGGCCTTCAAAGGTAAGAGAGAGGAAATTTTGACATATTAATAAATTATACAAATTATCAAATTAAGAAAATAAATGCAAAAAATACTCATATTAAGTTTTGCTATTATTTTGTACATATTTAATGTATATTTTGACAAAATCTTATGCACATAATAATAATGTGTGTATTTAAAATTTATTAATTTTTATTTAAAGATTTTAATATTATTTTTGGTGTTACAGGTGGCTAATTTATATAATTAAAGTGTTCTTAATGTTAAATTGACTTAATAAATAAAGATGACCGGAAAACGAGAGAGTAACCGGTTAGGTCAGCTTGAAGATTAAAGATGAGGACAACAGATCATAACAAGTCAAAGCACGGACGTTGACACCTTTGCATCATCTTCTCTTCTCAACTACAATTTTTCATTTATTATTTATTTTTGCAAGTTGATATATAATGAATTAAAAATCTACAACATACTCTTCAGTTTCCCATAAATGATTCAGCATGAAAATCTAGATTTTTCCATAAAACATGGTAATACTCTAAAGAGGAAAGTTATCAACCAAATTGTTGTTTGTTGGTTCAAAGAATTTTGTCTTCCTCTACCACATTGATTATGTAACATATATGTAGGTCTTTTATATTTCCAATATCAATACGTTATATTTCCAAAATAACATCATTTAATATCAATATAGGTCTACAACAGTTAGTTACTTCTACTATTTTATTCATTAGAATTCGACTTAAAAAATAAAGTAATATCTGCATGATATTTTGTTTGGGTTCCTGAAGTTAATTTTGAACTATGTATCACATGTTTTCAATTTAATTGTTGAAAAATATATTTGGAAGTTAAATTAAGTTATGTTTAGATATATAATAAATAACATTGGTATTGTGCCAATAAAACAAATGAATATATTCTTAATGTGTTATGATTTTGTTTTAAAATTGAAAGTGTGTCAATGCTACTAGTGTATATAGATGATATCAACCAACCATAAACTAGGGAATTGAATGCTATAGCTTATTTTATACATACATTCAAAAAATTTATATACAAATATTCATTATTTAAAAGTTTAATAAATAGATACAATTTTTTTATGTATGAACATAAATTTCTGATTCGAAATAATTATCTTTTGTCGTTTCATACTTTTTTTCAATAACAACAAATTTAATATGCGTTAGCATTAGAAAAACGAATAAGACGGAAAACCGAAAATTAAACGGTCGAAATGAGTTATAAAATTATTGAAAAAGAAGAATTTGTTTCTATTCTCATCAAATTTATCAATAAAATAAATTTTGTGTAACGCTAATTTTTGTTGTTAGAATCTGTCATCAATAAATTGGATTCGAGTAATTTCGATAGAAAAAACTACATATGGCAGTTCGGAAACTGGATTATCTTATACTTTTATACACGTTGTGGTGTGGTTTCTGAAAATATTTACAAATTAATTATTAGTTTAAAGTTTTTATTGTCAAAAAACTGAATCGACAAAATCTGATTCATAACCAATCTTACATCTTCATTTTTTTTTTATTTGTATCGGAAAGACCAAACAATAGTACTTAAAAATTTATAAAATGTCTACTATCATTGAACTACTAGTCTTCGACTAATAGATTAAAGCTGTTGACAAAAAAAAATAGATTAAAGCTTGTTGGATTGTGTTTTGTAAAAAAAACTTATGTAAACAGGTTCTGATTTTGACAAAAACAAAACCAAAAAGTCTCACACTTTTTGTTATAATTTATTTATTGTAAAATAAAACAAAATGTCTGTTTACACAACTTTCTTTTATATTTTACTTGATTCATAAGTAATTAAATACAATATAGTTGAATGGTGAAATGAACATAGACATGAAAGACTAATTTGCTTAATTAATTAATTAGCCTACATTCAAAGTTGGTCTACCATAAAGTTATACATATTTATATAATTACATATTTCATAAAGTTATTAAATATTGATTTACGTAGAAAGTTTAGATACGATTACGTATTAGTAATAAAATATTGAGGTCGATGTAATGAACAGAGACCGTCAAAGCATGTGACGTCGACTATTCAACTCTATAATACAATTGATCTTCAATACCATGTGACTTGTAATGGCTTTAAGTTTGATATTATCATTTTATGTTTAAGACTTTAATATTTCAGACAAGAAAAAAGACTTAAATATTAAAAACGTCAAATATTAAATTAAATGGTTCCATATACTTGTATTACACACTTGATATTTACAAATTAATTGTGAGTTATAGGTAATAATATTCATTATTGCCTAAAATTTTCAAAAAACATGTTACTACTATTTATTTTTGGAGTCTTTGTCGACAATTGATCGATAAGATCTACTAAAATAACTCAGTTTTTCCAAAAGTCTCAAATCATATTATGCGGATTATACAATATTCTATAATTAATCATCAGAATAAATATAGTGTAGATATAGATATTTAACCAGTTGACCCAAAATATTTTTCTAATTTAAATGTTTTGTTATTATGGAAAACGTTTTTGTAATACTTTTATGTATTGTTCACATAAATTTAAATTCCGTAAATAGAAAGAAAATAAACGTAAGTCGTTAAATTTGTATAGAAAAAAACCAAAAATAATATGTAAAATATTGAAGATACCATTCATAATATGTGATTTCAGAAGCCATTTGAAATGCTTCTTATACAAGTGTGATGATTAAAAACCAATTGTAATATTTCTTAAAAACAAAACATAAATTGATAATTTGAAAATTGCAGAAAACTTATATATGTATCAGATACTCTGCATTCAACAAACTTAATAATAGTGATTATGTGAATCATGTACAATTAAAAAAAATAATTTGAAGAGTTGAATGAGGACATGATATATCATGTAGCGTAGATATAAGATAAGTTAGGATAACCTTTCGAAGTTTGTAGGGTTTCAAATTTTCTTTTTTGGTTCAATTTAGATTTCCATTTCCTAGCGTTTGCTTAATGAGGAGGCAAAACTATAAGGCGTGAGAAACATAAAATATAAACATGATGAGTTAAAGTGTGTTACTTACTCAAGGTACAATTTAAACATGAATACAAATTTGAAGTCATTGGTTAAAATTGAGTACAAGTTTGAATCTAAAGAGAGCTTTCTAAAGAATGGAAACAACTCATTGTTTTAAGGAGAAGAAGGCTCACAAGTTGGGCTCTTACTAACTTTGAAAAGAAGAACTAATGATTTAGCCTTCCGGGTTTATTGTATTTAAGTTTAGGTCATCCAAGGAAGATAACATGGATTATGGGTCTTTTAGTTAAAGTTTTTTGTTGTTGTTCTAGATTACTTTGAAGGCCTTATGTACATAGAATTAAGTACAATTTGGCTCATCATGTGATTGACACTAGAAGAAAGAGTTAAGTGTGGATTCCTAAATCTAGATATGTTGAACTAATTCGGTTTTTTCGGATACGTGCCTTTGGTCAATGCTTATAAGTTATATGTATACTTCTAAAATTTTATCATCGAAATTCAACTCCAGATAATCATGTAACCAAGCATGATAGAATTGGAGAGATTACAGAAAAGATTTCAGCTCATCAAGAGATACTTACAATTTGGCTCATCATGCAATGATACTAAAAAAGAGTTAAAGAGTAGATTCCGAAATCTGAATTCTGAATTGATTTGGTTTTTGGTTACATATTTTTCGGTTAAGGAGTTATATATATGTCCAACTTTTTGCAGTTTTTTTAGTTAGAGTTTGATTTCAGATATTCTCTGTTTGTTTTGTTGATAAACTTTGGTGATAATTTCGTTTATTATTGCTAGAAAAAGTTGCCTTATGTCATTTAATTTCCTTTTTCATGTATGATTTGTTTGTTTAAATAAATGCTGAGATGACATTTTCTTATGATTTTAAAGTGTTTAATTAGGTGTATAGTTTTAGAGGCTTCGTATACTTTATTTTATTATTAGGTCTATAGTTTTAGAGGCTTAGTATACTTTATTTTTATTTTTTTTAGTATATATATGATTTCAAAACTACTAAAAGGAATATTTTCACATAATAATTTACAATATTAAAAATGTTCTCCGTATCTATCAATTAGAGATTTCAGAATATTAAGATTTGTTGTTTGTTAAAATATTTAAGATATTTCTTCTGAATTCTATTAGGAAAAGAATATTTTCGTCTTAATAAATACAAAGCACTAAACCCTAGCAATTAACCTTCAACACTCGCGAGCTATAAGCAAACGAGTCTTCTCCGATCTAATCACTGCTTTTGTTGGTAATCACTTCATCTCTTTACACTTAATCATAATTAGTTTGCAAGTTTATATTGATTATATTAGATGTTTCAAAACGAAAACTAATATGTTCGATGACATGATCTTTCTGTGTTGTAGATATTAGAATTATATCGCCATTTTTTATTTTTTCAGCCACCATATTGAAGGCCTTTCACGCAAAAACTGTCCTTTAGGACACCATAAGATTATAGGCATTATAGATGCTTCATGTGCTGCAGAGGCTAGTGAAGGTTATCTTCAACTCCTCTTAAGGTTTAGGGTTTTCGATATGGATACGAGTTTGTCAGCATAAAATAGAAACATGATGATGAGTTAAAATTTTAGACATGAATACAAATTTGAAGTCATTGGTTAAAATTGAGTGTAAGTTTGAATCTAGAGAGAGTTTCCTACTGATTAAAGAATGGAAACAAATCATTGTTTCAAAAAGGCTTACAAGTTGGGCTCTGTGACCAACTTTGGATAGAAGAAGTAATGATTTAGTCTTGTGGGTTGTGACAACATTTGAGATTATGGATGTCTTACAAGTTTTTGTTGTTGCCAACACAACACAATGGGCAGCTTCTCTCATATTAAGTACAATTTCAGAGATAAGTACAAATAGAGAGTTTCTGTTTTTTCATATGCAAAAATTAGAACTCAAGACATTAAAGGACAAAACTATTAAACTGAATTCATTACTTCAAAATACACAATTGTTTTATTAGATTAAATCAGTTTCTTCTGTCAGGCCTAATCTCAATCCCTTGAATAATCAAACCACTCTTCCAATGTCCCATTTGAGTCTCCATTATACTAATCTCAACTTCATCATCACAATCTCCATTGTCAATATAAATCTTCCCAAGCTCCACTTCACTCCATCCATCACTTCTCTCCTTTGGTTCCTCCAAATCCCGACCAATCTCCTTCTCTGCTTCAACTTCCTCATCTCTCGGAATCGCTCTCATCCATGGACGTCTCATCCTAAACGCTCTAGTAACCGCTGAATGCGAAATCCCCGAGTATCGAAAACCGATTCTCGAATCCGCAACACTGGATTCAAGAAACACTAACGTTTTAGTAGCTTCTTTGCCTACAAATCCAACACTACCTTCCACAGGAGCATAATCAAATCCATGCGATCTATTGTTTGCTCTCTTGAACACTGCGTAAACCGAGTAATGTGTTCCTTTCGATAACATTCCACAACTTATCTTGCCACGAATCTCGAACCAACATACATTTCGAAGCTCAGCTACTTTCTCAAACCTGAAACACATACACAAACATACACAACATTAAGTAACTCCAATTTCAGAATCTCAATAAGCTAGTTCTGCTCGATACCCAAAACCCAAACCGAAATAAGAGGAACTAAACCGAACCGAACCTGACCAAATACCAGTTCCTAAATCCTTTTAACCGAAAAACCAACTCCAATCGAAACCGAATCAAAAACCGAATGATTACCCTTCTTAAATTTTGGTGTATATATTAATTTTAATAAGAATACTAAACTTTAACTAATCTATACCTAAACCAAAACCGAACCAAAGACCGAATGCCCAACCATACAGAAACAGAGGAGAAACAAAAGACGAGAAACTTACTTAGATTCAGGAACTTTCATCCATTGCCAATAAGCAGGAGAATCTCCCCAAACAATCATTAAATCCATTGCTGATATCATATAACATTTCTTCCCACTAGATTTCTCCAACCAAAAGCTCTGATTAAACAACAAACCAAAAACAATACAAAAATCAGAAAAAACAAAACACTAATTATACATTCCCGAACAGATTCGATTAACACTAATTATACATTCCAGAATCAGATTCGATTTAATTTACCTTTTTGCCGTTATCGATCACAACAGAATCATCTGCAAGAGATAGATAAATCTCTTTTTTCGACGAGTAATCACCAAATCGAGAAACAATAAGAGACGAATATTCCGGTGGAAGAAACGTTTCCCAAACCAAATCAGATTGAGCTGCTGATTTCACCGATTTCGAAACCAAAGACACAACACAAGCATCACGAGGACTAGTACGTGAAATCACCATTGAAATACAATCTTCTGGTAACGTATCAAACCGTGACGCTCTCAACACAACTTCATCATTCCGATAACTTCCTCCATCGCCGGAATTCGAAACGCCGACTTGAATTTGCTCCATTATCGAATTCGAATCTAGAACTTGGAATCTGAAGTGATAAGAGTGACAACTAAACAGAGATATTTATATCGGTTTCGATATTCGTGAAAGACTTAGAGGTTAAGATATTCTTGTGAGTTTCCGATTTTACCCTTATAAGTTTATAATAATAATAAAAACAGAAAAAAATAAAAAACGGTTTTGGCTTTTGATGTAATGAGCCAAAGCAAACTAACTTTGGTTACGTGTATTAACTTACTAGTGAAGTCTTTCTTACGACATTTTTTTTAAAAAAATTTTATTAGGCGATTTCAGATCGACGACCATAATATTGATAGGGTTCGGGAAGGATTATGTGAATGTTTTTCTTCAAGTGGAAATGATCAATATTTTTGTATTTGAAGAGAATTGATCTTTAGTGTGAATTAGTGTTGTGTTTAGATGATATGAGGCTTAAAGCAAATAATAAAAAAATGTGATCTTTGTTAGAGAAAGCCGATGATTTTTTTTATCAACAATTGGATCGATAATATCCGATCTTAAAACTTATATCTTAATATATATATATATATATATATATATATTAATTTACTATATGTAGTGGGAAAAATCCAATATTGATACATAAATTATTAAATAAATTATTCTAACTATGTACCGAGAAAATTCAGTGAATAGCCAGAATTTAGAGTAATCAAAATTACTTTTTTTATATTTTAGTTGATAAAACGAATAAATATTATTATATATTTCCTATGATGACTAAACAAAAATTCTATGATTTTTGTTTATAGAAATTTATAAAACATTTTATGTACAGAAACTGCAAATAAAAAGAAAAATAATATACATCTATAAAAATATACGAAAAAATATTTATAAATTTAAAAATTTGTAGCTTTTTCTAAATTATAATTGTAAGTAAAAAAATAAAAATTGTGGCATTTTAAATTATAAATTTAATATGGTCTTAAGCAAATGCTTATTTTATTAGCCTATAAACACAGTTCTGGAACTAACATGGCGACTTCTTTCTCCAACACTAAACCAATTAGTTTCGAGTTTCGACATAAGATGAGATATATTTAAATATAGATTATAAAGATAAAAGATTTTTAAAAGTCAAAATAATTCAGCAGCCTTTATCGAGAGACCACCTCATGTTATAAACCACATTCACTTGTTAATACAATTCAATTCAATTCAATTGGCAGCTCGCTTTCCAACGCTCCATAGTAAACTTCCCGGTTCAAAAACTTGCCCACGTAATCGATTAATCCTCTGTATAGGTGTTAGGCAGTGATCAACCGAGTTGATTAATACCTATACTGTTGTTAAAATTGGCTATTCGATTAATCCCCGCGTAATCCGAATAATTTCTGTCTAATCCAATTTATATCCGATTAATTTTCGTCTAATATAATTAATATTATATTTTTTAAACTATTAAATGTTTAATAAAAATAAAACAAATTTTAATGTTAGACATTAATTTTATAGAAGTTGAATATTATTTTGATGTTAATACAACTCGCAAAATATGTATAATGATCTCTATTCTAAAACACGACACCTTAGAATGCTTAATCAGTCTCAAACTAGCATAACATGAGTCATACAAAGTCATTTAGCCACTACATTAACTTAACATTATTCAAATGAGTATAAAATATATAACATATAAGAGTAAACATATATAAATGTCTTAAAACTAATTTCTGAATACTCCCCGATTTATATCCGATTTCTTAATAACTAGTTAGACGGTACCCGAGGTAACACGTAGCGCCTAACAAAATTTTAAGCAGAGATAAAATCTGTTGTCTATATAACGCATATATGCGGTCCAATAGTATGCAAAATCTTATATAAACTTGTTTTTCATCTTTAGATGATGGTTTTTGAATCCACCAAAATTTTGAATCGTAATCTATGCATAATGAAAATTTTAGACTCATTTTTCTGAACTATGATAGCTTAGAGTTTTCTCTCTTCCTCTTTCTTTTCTGATAACTCATTCTATTGTCTCTTCTCTCTTTCTATTTCAAATCTTTCAGAGGAAAAGAGACTAAGCATGGGTGTTTTGTAGAAGGTTTTTCCTCTTTAAATGATAGAGTGAAGGGAGTATCCTCTCGGATCAACTATTTGATTCCGATAACTTTTGTAAAAATTCTATCTGTGATTTCATCTTCTATCATAACCATCCTTATTTTAGTTTCTCTTTTGATCAATTCTTGATCTTCTATCGATGAATTAGTGGTTGCATGCAAATTTAGAGAAACTTGTATCATAGGTTCCCTCTTCATCTTTCACCTATGAAACTTCTGATTTTTTTGTTTCAAATAACTATCCTTAAAGCCGATCTTATAATCTCTATTTCATAACTGATTTTAAGGTTCCTCGATTTACCAATTTCACTCATCACCCACAAAGATTTCTGTTTTTTGGTTTTCAAATCAAAATTGTATTAGCAAAAAGAGTTGCATGTTAATCTGTAATATGATTCATGAGTCCACAAGGATGATGAATCTGGATCCACATAAGCTACAACATGAGGTCCACGATTTTAATTATGACAATAATTTAGTGGCTGATCTCAATCTTAGACATGAAGAAGCTTCAACTTCACTTGCTCAAGTACAGAAACTCAATCTGCGAGAGGTGATAAAAGGAAAAGTTCAATGGTCTCTCTCCCGTGACGTTCCCACGAAGACTTGTTCGATCTATGTTTTAGATTTTAATCCTTAAGTCTATGTATAAAGTCTTTTAAGTTTCTGTTAAATCCTTCTCTAATACAAGGTGTCTGTGATGGGATCACTCCCTTCTCTATTCTATTTTTAAAAATTTCCAGTTTGGGAAAAAAAAACTATGATAGCTTTAAAACCTAATCATTGTACTATATCTGTGATTGGGATTTGGTGGAGTTGGAAATGGAGATACGGAAACATATTTGGGAGTAATGCTCGATATCGAGATAGAACTCAATTCATTCGTGACTATGCCAAGGAAATCTACCCGACAAAGTTGAGTAGCCAAGGATCATATCACCAACGAGTTTGTACAACTCAGCATATTCGGTGGTCACCACCGGCATGAGGATGGTACGAAATCAATACAGACGGAGCATTGCGTGGAAATCCAGGGCTAGCGGCTGTGGGTGGGGTGGTTCGAGATGAGAATAACTCTTGGTGTAGGGGTTTTGCCTTGAACATAGGCGTTTGCTCGGCTCTGTTAGTGGAACTGTGGGGGGGTCTATTACGGATTGTACTTGGCTTGGGAGATGAGAGCCACGAGAGTGGTTTGTGATTCACATCCATTGTCATTATTGGTACGCTTGTGCCACATCTTTATATCTAGGGACTGGATAGTCCATATTCGTTATGTGTATAGGAAGGCCAATCGTCTGGCTGATGGATTGGCTAACTATGCTTTCTTTTTACCGTTTGATTTTCACTTTTTGGAGTTTTGTCCAGCTTCTGTTATTTCTGTTTTTCGGGGTGATACTCTGGGAACTAGTTTCCCGAGAGATGTTTATTTGTTTGATTGAGTAATTTAATAAAACCACGGAGATTCTCTCCGTGTTTCCTACCAAAAAAAAACCTAATCATTGAAAATTTTGGACTCATTTTCCTTTGTCTAGATCGATGGATCCTAAAAAGATAGTACATGTTTGTACATGGGCCGATGTTTGTGGATTACGAAAGAGTGTTTCATCCCTATACTCAAGATTGAAGTTTGTCTGATTCAACTTCTATTTTCGGGGGTAAAATTTGTAACGGATAGCTCAGATGTGATGAAGATTGTAATAAACCTTGAATATTGGCTTACTTTTTCTTCATCTATTGAGGATTTCAAAAGATTAAAGAGCCATTTTTGGTGTTCTCGATTAATTTAATTTCTGACCTTTTAAGTTTTATATCTAGTTGTTTCATCTGATATGTTAGAGGGCTTGTTCGCGATTTCTCTTTATAGACTCTATTATGCTGTTTTGGCATTATAATCAATGAAGTTTTGGTTGACAACAAGAAATTAGAAGTCTATAAAGCATTGAAGATGGGAAGAAAAAAGAACCAAAAGACAGTTATGTATTATTTTTGTTCATGGGAGAATGATCATATTGAAAACTCCAAATTCACAAACATTACAATCCAAAGCAATAGAAATTCTCATATTACAATATAACAAAGTTTCTCACCTGCTATAACAAACAAACATAAATCGAAATCACAAGTAATCATATATTACTTAATTAGTGGTTTTTTGAAGGTCGAAATTCAATACCTTGAATGATCAAACCAGATTTCCAATAAGGAGACTTAATCTCAACAACACTAAACTCAATTTCATCACAACTTGCTTCATTAAAGAACTCACCAAGTTCAGCTTCAATCCAACCATCATCTCTCTTCGCTGGTTTAGTTACATCTCTTCTTTCAATCTCTCCTCTTCGAAGTCTAGGCCCAACAAAGTATATGACTCTATTAGAATATTGTTGTCCAACAAAACCAAGTCCAACTTCTACAGGTAAATGTCCTAATCCAGGACAGCGATCTTTGGTCTTGAACACAATGTAAGCTGAGTAATGAGTTCCAGGAGATAGTACACGAGTACTTGTTCGTCCACGAATCTCAAACCAACACACATCAAGAAGTTCTGCAACTTTGTCAAATCTACATAACAACAAATCATGTTATTGTCAAATAATATATATAACAAACAGGCCTTTTGTCCGATTTCCCTACGTAATATCGTTAGGGTTTTGTGAAGAGTTTGACTATGAATCTTATCACTCTATTTTTTGACAAAAAAGAAAAGATGAAACAAATATAAGAAAGAAAGAAAACTTACCTAGCTTCAGGAATTGAAATCCATTGCCAATACTCAGGAGTAATTCCCCATGTGATCCAAAGTTCCTTTGAAGATAACATTATACACTTTTTTCCACTCGACATTTCTAACCAGAAGCTCTTTAAAAACAAAAACAACAAAATCAAAATAATAATGTCAAATTTTGGATCGTCAAATCCACAATATTACGAGGGATTACACGACATTTTAGAATCGAAATATGGTAAAGATTATTGCAGAAGTTAACATAAGAGATTTCCCTGATCAATCAAAATTAATAACCGAGACCATCACTCAATATGAAAATATTGTAAATTTGTTATCATCTTAAACAATTTACTTTTGTTTCTACATATATAAATCACATTTATGTATTTCTTTGAACTACTAGATCAACAAAACTAGATTCATTACACAAAAACTTTAAATTCAAATAATATCATGCATGATTATGTGGTATTTTAGAGTTGAACTCCGATAAGAAAAACCGTAGCAGAGAACATTTTAAGATGTTTCTCCTCACATTTATGTATATCTTAATTTTGGAAATTTGGATTTATTGTATATATTTCTATTTTTCCATCACCATTCTATCTCTATAGTCATTAACAATTCATTCTAATCAAACATTCTAAATATATAAGTCATAATCCATAACCAAAAACTTCTAAACTCCATACAATATCTTGTAGCTGGGCTACCTGATTCTCTAAACTCCATACAATATCTTGTAGCTGGGCTACCTGATTCTCTAAACTCGAACTCCAGTAAAAATACTGTAAAAAAAAAAACATTTTTTTCTTGACCAAATACACTTCGACTCTCGCATAGGGAATTAGGATGTATTGTATCTCTATTCTTTTGTCACAGTTCTATCTCCACAGTTAATAACAATTCATCCTAAACATCATTTTGTGTTTTACTCTCATCAAATTTATCAAATCTTTGTTCACCCAATCATATCAACACAAAAACATAAGATATAATTACCTTTTTGCCATCTTCGATTAGAAGAGGAGAATTACAAAGAGCAAAATAAAGCTCTTTCTTCGATCCGAAAACTAATGATGTAGGGATTATAGATGAATAATCCAACGGAAGAAACTTGTCCCACAAGCTATCAGAATTAACAGCAGATTCAAAGGTTTTCGAAACCGTTGCAGCAACGCACGCATCTCGTGGACTTGTGAATGAGATTATCTTCGTGATGCAATCCTCCGGTAAGCCATCGAACGGCGAAGGTCCGGTAATAACGATCTCTTTTACGGCTTCTCTGATAGATTCAACACCATGATTTTGCCCCATCATTGCTTGATCGGTGGCTTTTATCAAATCGTCTGTGATTCGAAGACTTTATGAATAGACAGATTCTCGTGAGTTCTCTGACACTTTCAAACGTGCCTTCGTTATTTTTTACCTATGAAGACTTTGGTTCTAGAGAAATAGGAATTTAATGAACTATTTTTAATTACAGAGTCAATAATTTATAAATTTGATGAATCTTTGTTATTTTATCGAAGGGCCTGATTGGAATTGCTTTCGTTTTTCGGCTTTGGAAAGCAGAAATCTTTGTAAAAGATTAAAATTAAACCAATCATATTTTAGAGTAAAAGATAAATTAGAGTATCATGCAAAGATTTTTGCTTTTCAAAGCAATAAAATGAAAGCAATTATCAACAAACTCTCCCGATCAGCAATTACTTTCGTTTTTCTGCTTTGAAAAGCAATAATCTTTGCAAGATACTCTAGTTTGTTTTTTATTCTAAATTTTGATTTGTTTAATTTCAATATTTTTACAAAGATTTTTGCATCCAAAGCAGAAAAACGAAAGCAATTCCAATCAGACCCTAAGTAAAATGTGCAAAAAGTAAAGTGTGCAAAAAGCATTGTTGATAATTACGAAAATAAAACACCATTCATGGTACTTTTTACAGCAAATTATCTCATTCTCATTAATTTTAAATCAAATATACAATATACGGTTATAATACAAAGTAAAGAACTAAATACAAACTTTATCATAAACTCTAGGACTGAGCATTTTATCTCGATTTGAATATCTGGTCTGGTATCGATCCGAAAAAATTGGGTTTGGATAGGATTTGAATCCCTTATATTATCGGAGTGAATATATATTCTATTCGCTACTGGGTACCGGGTCGAATCATATAAAACCCGAGATTCGATGAGTATCTATTAGTATCCATTAATATATCACTTATATCATTTTTCGGCGATTACCGATATTCGATTTCTAATTTTCTCATTGTTTAGATTTTGGATTTCTTCATTGTTTACATGAATGACTTTATTTTTATTAAGATGCTTGTTAAATTAGGATTACTATTGGTTTTATTTTTAGTTTGGTGCTTAATATTAGTTTCTTTAATATTCAAGACATGTATCAGTTTTTATTGCGTCATTTTTAGTGCCGACTCTAGGACAATGCACAATGTTCAAGTAGTTTTACTTTGAACTTGGCTTTGCAAAATGTATCTGTAGTAGTTTAGTATCATGTTTAACATTACTTTCACTTTCAATTTTAACATTAGTTTTTGGATTTTGTCTCATTGTATAGGTAATTCAGATCTTTCGGATTAAAAAAATATAGTCCCGAACCGAAATCGAATAATTTCAGTTCTTTAGATATATATTCAAACTAACTTGGTATCGATCTGAATCCGATCGTGTTTATACAAATAATCGATCGGTACTATTTTTCCCAAATCCAAAATACCTGAAATCCGAAATATCCGATCCGAATCCGACCTGATATCTGAATGCCCAGCCCTAAGAAACTCTATACAGACTCTCTACATCAAAGATAAAAAAAAACTACATACAAACTTTATATCTCAATACACCTCTAACCAGTTGGCACTTATGTTCTTTTTTTGGATAAAAACATAACACTTACGTTTTATAAAAGCATATAAAATGTTAAAGATTAAGAGATCTCAAAGATTAATTAAATTACTTATGTTTTATTAAATTTTGAATATCTAAAAAAACATTTTGTACTTAAATTTCTTTGAAACCATGAAATGCTAATAAAATAACTAGAAGATTAAATGTTAACTTTTGAATATGTTAAAACCGAAGTGTACATCTGATACCTCTAACGATCTAAAAATTAGACTGAATATCAAAAGTTCGGTTTGTCTTTAAATATTTAAAATTTAACACTTAATCTTCTAATTATTATTTTAGCACTTTAAGTTTTTAAAACCAAAATTAGCTTTAAATATTTTTAGATAATTTTTTGGCAATAACTTTTATAGGAAACTGTTTAAAAATAATTATAAGATTAAGTAGGAGTATAAAATATTGAATACGTGAAAACATAAATATACTTCTAATACCTCTAACGATCCAAAAAATTAGATGGGATGTCAAAAGTTCGGTTTGTCTTTCACATATTCAATATTTAATACTTAATCTTATTCTTATTTTTAACATTTTTATTAAAATTATTACCAAAATAATTATATAAATTTTTTTGAAAACTAAATAAAAATATAGATTTAAATTTCGTTTCATAAATTTATATAAAAAATAATTTTAATTTTTTACAAGTCTATAAACGAATAGAGATCAACCTTAGTTTGTTCATACACACTCGCTTCTGCTTCTGCACCTCGCTTCCACTGCACCGTCACTAATAAAACGCACGTGTCCCACACTGTTCATACAAGAAATAACAATTTTTAAGACTCTGAATGTTTCGAAAATAAGAAGAGAAAGTTAAAGGAGAAAAATTAAGAGACTTACTATGTTTTCTTCTTGATGTTTTGAGATTTGAGAAGTTCTTTGTTCTGTCTCTTTAACGTGGATCTTTGCAATCTCTTTGAGAGCTCATTATTAACTGCAGATAAACAAGAGAAGAGTCAAGCTAAAGATTCATGTTGAATCTGAATATGAATCACAGCTCAAGTTAAACTAATAAGAACCATGAATTTGTTAAGTTACCATTTGGTCATGCCACAGCTCCGGAATTTGAGAGCACCTAGGCAATGTTACCACTACTTGTCTTTTGTTCTTCAGATGATGCTTAATCATAAACAAAATCAGAAAGTTTGTTATTTTTCCATTGTTTTTGTTCAAAAGATCAGAAAGTTCTAAAATGAGTAAGTTCTTACAGGCAATGAAGCAGATTGAGGAAGATTAAGAATCTAAAATTCATTAAAACACATAAAAATGAGTACCATTTGGAGAAGTTAAGGCCACCGGAAGTGAGAGAGATAGACTGAACTTCAAAGTTTATATATATTACAATACAACAAAGTTTCTCACTTGCTATGACAAACAAACATATATCGAAATCACAAGTAATCAAATATTACTTAGTGGTTTTTTGTAGGTCGAAATTCAATACCTTGAATGATCAAACCACTTTTCCAATAAGGAGAATTAATCTCAACAATACTAAACTCAATTTCATCACAACTTGCTTCATTATAAAACTCACCAAGTTCAGCTTCAAACCAATCATCATCTCTCTTCTCTGGTTTAGTTACATCTCTTCTTTCAACCTCTCCTCTTCGATGTCTAGGTCCAACAAAGTATATGAGTCTTTTAGAAGATTGTTGTCCAACCAAACCAACTTCAACTTCAACAGGTAAATGTCCTAATCCAGGACATTGATCTTTTGTCTTGAACACAATGTAAGCTGAGTAATGAGTTCCAGGTGATAACACACGAGTGGTTGTTTTTCCACGAATCTCAAACCAACACACATTACGAAGCTCTGCAATTTTGTCAAATCTACATAACAACAAATCATCATCATTGCTAAATAATTGAAACACAGAGAAAGAGAAGAAAAGAAAAGTTACCTAGCTTCAGGAATTGAAATCCATTGCCAATACTGCGGAGTACTTCCCCATGTGATCCAAAGTTCCTTTGGAGATAACATTATACACTTTTTTCCACTCGCCTTTTCCAACCAGAAGCTCTTTATAAACGAAAAAAAATCAAAATAATTATGTAAAAATATAGATCCCCAAACCCAAACATTGTTAAGAGAGGTTACACGACTTTTTAAAATCGAAATCTGATGGAGTGCAGAAATAAATGTTTAATTACTTGATCAAAAACATTTATCTGATCGATCAAAACTACGAACCAAGATCATCACTCAATATGAAAATAGTTTAGATCTGTCATCATCTTAAACAAATTTAGTTTTGTTTCTATATATATAAATTACATTTATGTATTTTTTTTTTACTATTAGATCGCCAAAACCTGGTTTATTACCGAAAAAATCTAAACCCAAATAAGATTAGACATGACTACTTGATTCTCTGGAACCAAACTCCATTAGGAAAATTTATCTAAGTGACATTTAAAAAATTTGATTATAAATGTTTCTACACACATTTGTGTATATCTTAATTTAGATATTTTTATCAACAATTGGATTGATAAATCTGAATCCATAACCTAAACTTTAAACCTTACCATGCTGGATTACATGTCTACGATCTACTTAGAATCAGACTCCCATGAGAAAGACCGTAAAGATAGATATAAACCACTTGGCCAAACTAACTTTCCTGGAAATTTAGAAATATATATTCTACCTCTATTTTTTGGGGGAGTCAAAATTCTATCTCTAGTTGATAAAAATTCAATCTAAACAATTTCGTGTGTTTTCCCATCAAATTGTTATTGGCCAAATCGTATAAGCACAAACAAGATGGATATAATTACCTTTTTGCCATCTTCGATGAGAAGAGGATCATGACAAAGAGCAAAATAAAGCTCTTTCTTCGATCCGAAAACTAGTGGTGTAGGGATTATAGATGAATAATCAGACGGGAGAAACTTGTCCCACAAGCTATCGGAATTAACAGCAGATTCAAAGGTCTTCGAAACCGTTGCAGCAACGCACGCATCACGTGGACTTGTGAATGAGATTATCTTCGTGATGCAGTCTTCCGGTAAGCCATCGGACGGAGACGGTCCGGTAATAACGATCTCTTTTACGGCTTCTCTGATAGATTCAACGCCATGATTTTGTCCCATCATTGATCGATCAGTGGTTTTTGTCAAATCGTCTGTGATTCGAAGACTTTATGTACAGACAGACTCTCGTGAATTCTCTGACACTTTCAAACGTGTCTTTGTTATTTTATTCTGTCTGAATTAACAATTATTGACAATTAACAAAGTCTTTGATTATGATAAATTGGATAATTGATCATATAATCAAATACACATGAATTAAGATTTAGTTTGATTTTCCAATGATACCCTTAAAGTGTTTTGATAAAGGAATCTCAAAAGGTCTACAGATAAGAGCAAATTAAATCAATATCCTATAATTTTATAGAAATCTATTAACTACCCTCTTAAATTATTTTTATTTACAAATTACTCTTGGTCCACATGTGAAATGACGAAATGCAGGGGACAACGCATTTAATGTGTTGTCTCCGCGTGTGTACACGGTAAAACATATTGTACTGAATAACAAATTTCTTATATGCTAAAATTAGATGTAACAACCACTAATATATTTTGCATACACGAATAACATATTTTGTAT
>OVAX01003319.1:0-20690 GCA_900406405.1 Lepidium africanum
TCAACATCAATTGTAGCACATTCTCACTGACTCGGCCACCTGACTTCACCAACGGACCCGAATCAACATCAATTGTAGCACATTCTCACTTACTCGGCCACCTGACTTCACCAACGGACCCGAGTCAACATGAATTGTAGCAAATCTTCTTGACTTGGCCACATGACTTCACCAACGGACCCGAGTCAACATCATGACTCTAGCAAATCTTCTTGACTTGGCCACATGACTTCACCAACGGACCCGAGTCAACATCATGACTCTAGCAAATCTTCTTGACTCGGCCTCATGACTTCACCAACGGACCCGAGTCAACATCATGACTCTAGCAAATCTTCTTGACTCGGCCTCCCACTCTTGCATTTAGGCCGAGTTAACCATCAAATCTTGCAAAATCCTCCTGACTCGGCCTATGACTTGGGTATTTAGGTCGAGTCCACCATAATATTGGCAAATCGTCCATCCTTGCTCACTTCTTGCATAATCTCGTCCCCAATGTGTCCAAAAACTCCTGATAAAAACACCAAAATGCACAATGTATGCAATGCAAGTGCAAACAATGCAAATGAACCAAAAGGAACTCTAAAATGATGAGTATGCTATGAATATGGATGCAAAATTAACTATATTAGAGCTGTGAAATATGCTAAAATGTGTACACATCAGCTGGTATTGAAACCCCTCTCTTGTGAGGCCATTAACCACGTCCTTATGCTTTGCTTCGTGTTATTTGGTTGCTGGTTGTGGCTTGTTAATGCTTGTTTTAGTATTTGGTTTAGATATGTTTTAGATTATGTTAGGTTCGAGGTTAGGTTCTCGTTATCTGTTGCTCTTTGATGATCGTTTAGGTTATTGTCTGCGGTTTCGATTGGTAGATGTGCTCTTCTGGGTTTGGTTTTAATATCTAGGGTTTGATTCTTTTCTTGTGTGTACTTTAAGGATCTAATCGAGGTCTGATCTTGTTTTAGGAACTATCGAGGTGTAAAATCGGTCAATTGTATTTCGACTTCACCATTTTCCAGAGTAGTTTGTCTAGTTACAATAGTCATTCCTGCCATTTAGATTGTCTTCGGTCTCGCCTTCAGTTAGGTTTCTTTCCGTAGCTTCGTGTAGTTTAGCATTCCGGTATAGAAGCTCTTTCTTCAATTGTGAAGTACTCATATTTGCAATAGGAAGCTCTGCCATTACTTTGGACATTGGTTAGTCAGTAGTGGTCTCGATCATCGATGGGGTCGTAGGTTTCAAGACTCTCTTTCCTCTATACCCTAGTATTGTCTTTTCATTGCTTCTCTCTTTTGGACTTATGTTTTCCGCCAGCTTTAGTTTTCACTCTACCTCTGTATTGGACCCATGTATTCTACTTTAGTTTTTTTTTGTCAACATTGGGCCACAACTGGCCGACCCATTAGCCACGTTCCTGCATAATGCAGGCAGTAGGACTCGATCCCTCGACGTGCAAGTGCGCTTGCCTTTAGTGGATTTATCACATGTCACTAAGCTAAAGAACACTTGCATTCTATTTTTTTTGTCAACATTAGGCCACAACTGGCGGACCCATTAGCCAAGTTCCTACATAATACATGCGGCGGGACTCGATCCATTGACATGCAAATATGTCTGTCTTTAGTAAACTTACTACCTACCATTAGGTTAAAAGCCACTTATAAAACTATTTGGCTTGCATTCTACTTTAGTTTTATTAATTAATAATAATCAGTGAAAAAAAAATATTTTGTTGAGAATGCAAAAGGAACCTCAATTTTTTATTACTTAATAGTTGATAGTATCCGTAAGACATGTATCAATTAATTGGAGACAGAAATATAATAAAGAAAAAAACAGAGCAGCACAGATTAAGGATTTTCATATCCACATAATGCAGTTCCACGTGTCTTTTACAGGTTTCGTGTTCCAAACAATAATTTTTCTCACGTTATAATAAGTCAAACTTCATCGTGAAAACAACATTAAAACAAGTTTCAAGGAAAAAAGATAAGATAAACCAAAAATGAGTGACTCCAATTCTCAGCTTCATGATGTGTTCGTCTATGGTAGCTTTCAAGAGCCTGAAGTCCTCAATGTTATGCTTGATCGTACTCCTCAGATTGTCTCTGCAACACTCTCTGGCTTGTATGTACCCTCTCTTTCTTCATCTATTAAGCATCTCTCTGTACAGATCTAGAATTTGATGGGAGATTTTGGTTTTTGTCTTTGTTTGTAGTCAGAGATATAGACTTAAAGGACGATTGCATCCATGTGTTGTGCCATCTGAGAAAGGGGAAGTTCATGGAAAGGTTTGATATTTTTGGATAATTTTTTGTGAATTTTCTTTATTCTTGGGGTTTTTCTGTATATTAATCAATTAAATTAATATAGATTTTGTGAAATATTTGGTGAATTATTGCAGATTTTAATGGGATTAACAGATGCTGAACTTGAGAATGTTGATTGGGTTGAACTTCAAGGAAACGAATACGAAAGAGTAACTGTTGAGGTTATACGCAAGGTAAAGGGTATATATGTTTATGATTTATTTCCAAAACAACAATTTGCATATAAATAAAATCAAAACATTTTTAATGGTCTGGATGAAATTATTAAATCTTTTTTTTTTGCATATATAGGATAATTTAGAGAAGATGACAGTGGAAACATATATATGGGTCAACAAGAATGATCCTGATATTGGTGGTGATTGGGATTTCGAGGTTTGATCATTCAAACAGTTTTTTTTTTTTTTTTTGGATCAATTTTTGTTAACTCCTTAAGAATGAGAAGAACTGGTCCATTAATTTGGTTAAATTATTACATGTTTTGAACGATTCTTTTTCTTTTTATTAGGAATGGAAACGATTAAACATGAAGAAATTTATTGCCTTATTTGAAGAAATCATGGAACAAAAGAAGAATCCACAAGGAAAGGGGAGAGATGGTTTCAACAATGCCCTATGCGAAGATGAGTCTCCATCGTCTTGAAGATCAATGTATCACCTTTTTTCTTAATTGTGGTTGTGTGTGTTTGTGTTCAATCTATGGAAGTTCTTTTTTTTAATTAGTTCATAATAAAATCAAACATAAGAGAATAATAGATATTGTGGAGACCAATGATAAGAATCATATTGTTTTACAAAAATTTTGTTGCCAACAATCAGATCGATAGATTCTAATCCAAAACTTACATTCTTAATTTTATTTCGTTGGATTATATGATTATTTAGAATCAATTTATGATAAAAACTTGTAAAAGTTAAAATTTAACTAGTTAACCAAAAATATTTTCTAACAAATCCTTTGAAATATTGGGTGAATATGGTGAAAACCATATTTTGTACAAAAATTAAAATTATAGCCAGAGCAAATTAAAAACAGGTAAACTAATCATATTAATTATTTTACTCAAGTAATAATGATTGATATGCTCTTCGAAGGTATAAAAATGTTTATATATTACAAAACGTCTATATAGTATACTTAAGGAAATAACCACAAAAATTAACACAAAATTTATGTTTTTCAAAAAGAATTTTAAATTTGAATTATTTTTTTATAAATTATAGTGTAAATAAAATAGAGGAAGAGAGAAGAAATTTAAACAAAAAAGTATAATTAAATAGAAAAACTGTAAAATTATATATAGTGTATAATATATGGAAATATTATAATATGACTATTCTCTTAATTATTTTTTATTTTAAGTTAATCTAAAACACCCAAAAAAAATCTAAATCTTGAAATCTTTATAAAAAAAAAACTTAAAAAGAAAAGAAAAATGGCGGATAAGTACTAGGGCCAGCTCCCAACACCATCATAGAATTGCATAAAATGTTGTCACAATATTATTTTATTTCCGTCAATGCTCGACCCTCTATAATTAGGTACTTAAAGTATTTCTTTATCTTTCCTTTGTTGGCAATCTCATGTGCTTAGTCTTAACTTCTTAAAGGTGGCCACCATCTAAAGCCATTTAATAACCAAATACCATTTGGGAGGAAATGATTTCTAAGAAGTAGAACTTTTCTAGTCAAATTGGTCATTTGTTAATTATAAAACGGAATAGTTGATTATTATATTTAGCTTATCAATTTAGTCATTAGTATTAGACCAGCTAATTTTCATCTATTGTGTTTTTTATTTGGAGATTGTCCGGCTATCGAGTACACCTTAACCACGTCGTTTTTTGACGCCGGTGAGACTGGTTTCACCGGTTGTCGCCGGTGTGGGACTCCAGCTACAATCCTCCCATGCTCTTTGTTTCTTTTGTTGTTGTCTCTTCTGTCATTGTATCTCATCCAAGTCTCACATCCGCTGGAAGTTATGGTAGATTTGGGTGAAGCTTAAAGCTTTTTCTTAAGAGGACAAAGATACCTTCAGCATCTCCACCGTCGTCTTGTCCAGTCGGAGTTGAGATCCATGTCTCTTCCTCTGTTCTGTTTCTCTCCTTCGTTCTTTTCCTCTACGATTTATGAGTGTCTGTTTCGAACTCTTCCGGGGGCTCAAGCCTACCGAGACCGTCATATCCGCCCTCCAACGCTGGTTGCGAACTTGAATCTCTCGGAAGTATTACCTCTCGCCACCGGCGAGGTTTCGGCCAGATCTGTCGCTTCAACATCCACGTTTCTCACAGTTGTACTCTCTTCCTCCACAACAAGTCTATTATGACAAGTTGATTTGGAAGATGGTCTTCATGATGGCCAAAACTCTCCCTTTCCCCGGCGAATATGTTACAAGTGGTCGGGAAAACGAAGGTTAATGGGCGATGATGTCAGCGCCGGCGGCGCAGTCAATCTCTCTCTCCAAAGAGACATCCTGATTAGGGTTTCATCTTTATGGGCTTCATTTTTATTAAATCATTCAATTTCGTATGGCCTTTTAAATCCAATAGGATTAACTTATGAAGACAAGTTGCCTCCTTTGGGCCTTAGACAGATTAAGTTGGAATGGTATTGGATATTTAGACCTATTAGTCTTTATTCTTCTAGACATAATTTAGACTTTTCTTGTTATGCCCTTTGTGATAGAATATCGTCTAGCATCTCTGTTATGGAGATGTGTTTCAAAAGCTTGATGATTATAAGAGCTTGATAGTTCAACTATCCCTTGTGATAACGGAACTATGATTAGTCTTTGTTTCTCATATTTGGGACTGTTTATTCAACATCTATCCAAGATTTCTAGTGTATCAGAGTATCTTCCGCCTGGATTATCTATTATTTGCTTTATCGTATTATCGGTTATGTTTTATTTCATGAATGCTCTTTATGAGTTTGTAAACCCGAACTTTTAATTAATAGAATCAACTTTGTGATTAAAAAAAGTATTTTTTTGTCAACTTTACTCATTCTTTCTATTAATAGGATCGACAAAAGTCCGATTTATATCCAAATTGTTTCCATTGGAGCTGACGGAATTTAAACTCACCATTAGATCAGGGGCAAGCCAACTGGACCACCTGCTTCTTAGCTTTAAAAAAAATGTTTTTTATTCAACACAAATCACATATTTCTTTGTCTGATTGGATAACGTATAAGCTGATTTTTTAAAAATTTATTGATTGAAATAAATGGATCCAAACTCTAGAGAAGGATAAAGAATTGAAAAAAAAACACAACTGTCAAACAATCTTAAGGGAAAAAAAATGTATTTCCAAAGATAAGACTCAAAACTTATAATAAGATACATGATTCATGTATTGAGGAGGTTTTTGGGGTTATATTGTATCACTACAAAAAAAATATGTGTATTGCATCAGTAATATTATATCATTTACTTAAACGACACTATATAGAATCACTTATAAACAAATGATACATTATATGTGATTTAACATCATTTTTAAGCAATGACATTATTAATACATCTTTTACATCAATTAAATAAGATTGATATAATTTACAATTGATTTACATCACTTATAAAAAAATTGACATAAAATATAAATTTATATCAATTGAACAAACGATATATCTAATCAGTATTTCTAACATCATTAAAAAATGATGTTAACTTAGTTTCAATTTTATAATTGATACATATAAATTAATGTCACTAAAATTAACTGATGTCAATGAATATGAATTTGTGTAAATTCCTACAATAACTTACACAAATTTTATTTATAATTATGTTTAAATAATTGATATACTTCATTTGACAGTAGTCTAACAGTGCAAAAAATTATGCATATAGCATCACTAATAATATATCATATAAATAAATGACACTAAGTGACATCTTATATGCGATTTGACATCATTTAGAATAAATGACATTATTATTATATCTTTTATATCAATTAAATACGATTGATACAATTTAATATTGATTTATATCACTTTAAAACAATCAACGTAAAATATAAAATTACATCATAATCAATATTTTTAACATCAATTAAAAAATAATGTTAACTTAGTTTTAATTAAAAAATTGATACATATAAATTAGTTAATGTCATTTAATTTAACTGATGTCAATAAATATGAATTTGTGTCAATTAAAACAATAATTGATACTAATTTTATTTATAATTATATTACAAGTTGGTAGATTTTTTGATAAAAATTATTGATATATTTAATTAATAGAGAAATATGATCATTGGTTAATAATCTATCTTATAAACGTAATAGAAAGATTTGATGGTGTGAAATACAAAATATATAAATATCTTTTTAAGATCGAGTGAAATATTTACTATTATTATAGATATATTTAAAATATACAAATTCAATACATAATATTTAAATAGTTATATTATCTGTATTATAATTAAACTAAAGATATTCAAATTTAAAATATCTTAGAAATATTCACTATATCTGCTGACAAATATCTGAATTTATCCAAAATATTAGTTTCAATTATATCTAATTTTTTGTTTTAGTCAGGATATTATCTATAAAAACTCAAATAGGATTTAATTTAGTTCAACCTTCGTTGTAAAAGCCTATATATTTAAATATATCTTCTTCTTTTTTAAAAACACATTTATTATGTTGATTCATCAATGCAAAAATCAAAAAAAACAAACAGATTTTTTTGAAGGAAGTTTTTATCTTCTCCGATCTACCACAACTTTGTGAGTTACTTTGACAATATGAAAAAGAAAAGAGAAACGAATAGTGAAAAAATTCAGAATGACATAAAAGTTGGTGAGTATACTCTACAACCTCAGATCTTTTTATAGGAGAAAACAGTTTATGATTTCGAGTTAGTATTTAAAAATTATGATTTTTCTAACCAGATATGTTCATGTGAATTAGATTCGCAGATACCAAAGTTTGGAAGCAGTTTCTTGGCAAAGTAGAAGAAACCAGAAAATGATCTACATATTTTTGAAAGTTTTCGGTGTCTAGTTTTCAAATCCATTTCAAGAACTAGATTCGAAGTCATAGTTCGTCAGATAAATGACTCATAAACACTTGTGTCACAAAAAATTAAAATCACCAAAAAATCATGTTTTATTCTCCAAATAATTAATATAATATCTTATTTTTCTCCTATTTAAATTTTGTGGTGATTTCATCGATGTTTAGTGTATTATTCATTTTTATATTTGATATAATATATTGATAGATATTCGACTATTTATTTATATATTATATATAATTTAATTTAAATTCAAAAAATTTGAGTATCAACTATTCAATTTTCTATCTCAATTATCTAATCTCTAAAAAACATGATATCAAAAATAATAAAGCAATACACTTTTTGAATATTTAATTTCACCTATTTAATATAAACTATAATGAATTATACAAATATTAAGTGATACAAAGTTACGGTAAATGTTAGAAATATTAACATCATTTATATTAACCGATATAAATATTGACATTAGTTACGATCACTACAAAAAAAAAAGTTGTATTGATACGTTATATTTTATCACAATAACACATATTTAGTCACAATATGAAAATATTGTTACTGATTTGTGATGATTTATAAATGGTTGCAATACAAGTGTCACAAATGCATATTAGTAACAAAAGTGTCACAATATACTCGTGACAAATAAATCTTGTAACAGTTTTGTCACAAATCGTCACAGAATAGAGTCACAATGTTTCGTAACAAAATTGTATATAAAACGTCACAAATTATTACTAATATTCATAGTCACAATACAATTGTCACAATATGTCAAGTTTTTTGTAGTGCATAAACGATGTAAATATTGTCATCATTTATGGTAAGTGATACAAAATTTTACTTCATTTATTAAAAGTGACATAAAATTAACATCAATTACCGTAAATGATGTAAATATTAACATCAGTTTTAGTAACTAACTGACACAATAATTTACATCATTTATAATAATTGATATAGATTTTAGCATCATTTTTCTATGTGATACAAACTAGTATCATTTATTAGTAAACGATGAAAATAGTTGTATCGGTTGTTTAAATTGACACTAACTATTTGCATCACCACTTTCAGAGTTATTTTTATAAGTAATATAAATAGTAATTGTATCAATTAAAAATGATGGGAACAAATTAAATAAATGGCACAATATATCTAATTTCTTGTAGTGTATACTTATGCATATATATATATATATGTTCACATTCGACCACTAAGCCTGCTTTTTTGCCGTATTAAGAGAACTTGATGTTCATGACCTTTTTCAATGTTTTTTTCTCTTTTTTGGTTCTTAAATCACTAGATTATAATTTGAGATGTGATATTAGAGCATTTTCATTGCAAGTTTCTCACAAGAAACTTACAATGCACATGTCATTAGAGAACTTAGACGTGATTGTTTTTATGTAGATATTCTAATATTTGACTTGAAATTTTTATAGTATGATGCTAATGTTTGTTGACAAAAAAAATCCGTAACAATAAAAAGTTTGTATAAAAGAAATATCAAGTAATTTACTCCATGAATTTCAGGTAGTAAAGTAAACCGTAACAATTTAAGTTGTGGTAAAAAAGCGATCAAATTATCTCATAAAGATTGTGACCAAAAAAAAAAAAAAATTCTCATAAAGACAAATTGTATTACTTTTATGTGTGAGTAGGCTTGGATCTCTGCTGAGTCGGGACGCAGAGTCATACATACTCATCACACATCAGAAGGGTTGGTGGCAGTTAGTACCTAACTCTTTGCATATTGTACACGTGTAGTTTGGTAACCTTGTTGGTAATATCTGTTAAGCCTATTTAATGCTTACTGACCTAGAGTTCTATTGATGTGACATCTCGGCTTTTGAAATTGTGAATCATAAATTTACATATTATTCATAGACTAACATGTATCATTGTGTCTATTAACAGTACCATGCCTAAAGTTATAGACATAAGACAACTATAAAACAATATTTACAATATAAATTATTTTAACATAAATATAATATAATTTAGTATAATATATACACTACAAAAATCATGCGTTTTGCATTAGTAATATTATATTATTTACATAAACTACACTATATAGAATCACTTATAAACAAATGATACATTATATGTGATTTAACACCATTTATAACAAATGATGTTATTAATACATGTTTTACATCAATTAAATAAGATTGATACAATTTACAATTGATTTACATCAGTTATAAAATAATTGACATAAAATATAAATTTATATCAATTGAACAAACGATATATCTAATCAGTATTTCTAACATCATTAAAAAAATGATGTTAATTTAGTTTCAATTTTATAATTGATACATATAAATTAATTAATGTCACTAAAATTAACTGATGTCAATGAATATGAATTTGTGTCAATTCCTACAATAACTGACACAAATTTTATTTATAATTATGTTTAAATAATTGATATACTTCATTTGACAGTATTCTAACAGTGCAAAAAATTATACATATAGTATCACTAATAATATATCATATAAATAAATGACACTAAGTGACATATTATATGCGATTTAACATCATTTAGAATAAATAACATTATTATTATATCTTTTACATCAATTAAATAAGATTGATACAATTTAATATTGATTTATATCACTTTAAAACAATTGACGTAAAATATAAAATTGCATTATAATTAATATTTTTAATCTCAACTAAAAAATAATGTTAACTTAGTTTCAATTAAAAAATTGATACATATAAATTAGTTAATGTCAATAAATATGAATTTGTGTCAATTAAAACAATAATTGATACTAATTTTATTTATAATTATGTTACAAGTTGGTAGTTTTTTTGATAAAAACTATTGACATATTTAATTAATAGAAAGATTTGATGGTGCGGAATACAAATATACAATAATCTTTTTAAGATCGAGTGAAATATTTACTATTATTATAGATATATTTAAAATATACAAATTCAATACATATTATTTAAAAATGTTATATTATCTGTATTATAGTTAAACTAAAGATATTCAAATTTAAAATATCTTAGAAATATTTGAATTTATCCAAAATATTAGTTTCAATTATATCTAATTTTTTGTTTTAGTTAGGATATTATCTATAAAAACTCAAATAGGATTTAATTTAATTCAACCTTCGTTGTAGAAACCTATATATATAAATATATCTTTTTCCTTCTTAAAAACACACTTATTATGTTGATTCATCAAGACAAAAAAAAAAAACAAACATATTTTTTCGAAGTAAGTTTTTATCTTCTCCGATCTACCACAACTTTGTGAGTTACTTTGACAACATGAAGAAGAAAAAAGAAACAAACAGTGAAAAAATTCAGAATGACATAAAAGTTGGTGAGTATACTCTACAACCTCAGATCTATTTATAGGAGAAAACAGTTTATGATTTCGAGTTAGTATTTAAAAATTATGATTGCTCTAACCAGACATGTTTATGTGAATTAGATTCGCAGATACCAAAGTTTGGAAGCAGTTTCTTGGCAAAGTAGAAGAAACCAGAAAACGATCTACATATTTTTGAAAGCTTTCGGGGTCTAGTTTTCAAATCCATTTCAAGAGCTAGATTTGAAGTCATAGCTTGTCGGATAAATGACTTATAAACACTTGTGTCACAAAAAATTAAAGTCACCAAAAGATCATGTTTTGTTCTCCAAATAATTAATATAATTTTTTTATTTTTCTCCTATTTAAATTTTGTGGTGATTACGTCGATGTTTAGTGTATTATTCATTTCTATATTTGATATAATATATTGATAGATATTCGACTATTTGTTTTTATATTATATATAATTTAATTTAAATTCAAAAAAGTTGAATATTAACTATTCAATTTTCTATCTCAATTATCTAATCTTTAAAAAACATGATATCGAATATAATAAAGCAATACACTTTTTTTTGTCAATATTGGGCCACAACTGGCTGGCCCATTAGCCAAGTTTATTTATAATGCAGGCGGCGGGACTCGATCCCTAAATGTGCAAGTGCGCCTGCCTTTACTGGACTTACTGTCTGCCACTAGACTAAAGGCCACTTGCAAGCAATACACTTTTTGAATATTTAATTTCAACTATTTAATATAAACTATAATGAATTATACAAATATTAAGTGATACAAAGTTACGGTAAATGTTAGAAATATTAACATCATTTATATTAACCGATATAAATATTGACATTAATTACCATAAACGATGTAAATATTATCATCATTTATGGTAAGTGATACAAAATTTTACTTCATTTATTAAAAGTGACATAAAATTAACATCAATTACCGTAAATGATGTAAATATTAACATCAGTTTTAGTAACTGACACAATTATTTACATCATTTATAATAATTGATACAGATTTTAGCATCATTTTTATATGTGATGCAAACTAGTATCATTTATTAGTAAACGATGAAAATAGTTGCATCGGTTGTTTAAATTGACATTAACTATTTGCATCACCACTTTCAGAGTTATTTTTATAAGTGATGTAAATAGTAGTTGTATCAATTAAAAAATGATGCAAACAAATTAAATAAATGACACAATATATCTAAATTCTTGTAGTGATAAAACAAAATAATTTATTTTTACTACAATATAACATTTTTATTTTATTTTTAATAAACTTTTTCCACAAAATTTTATAATATAAGTTCATTTTCTTGCTACATATATGTTAACTAAGCTATTTTTATGTTCTTCACAAATAAGATTTAATCACTTTTGATTTGAAAAACAGTTTTAATAGAGATAACTATAACCAATCCCAATATAATTTTTAAAATAACTTAGTTTTCGTTATAAAATAATCTAATTTTTAAGAATATATTTACAAATATCAAAATTAATTGTTTCTATAATATAAATTAGAAAAATTATTATAACATAAGTTTTTTGAAATAATTTAAAGACCCCAAAAATTAAATTTATTTAAGGAAGTGCGAGGCAAATTTTTTTAAAAAAAACATAGGCATGCCTCTGGCTATTAACAAAATCCTTTTAGACAAAGACCCATCATTTATCCTTTACCACCAATTGACTCTACAGACGTAAAGAACTTTTATGAGAAATTGTTATTCAAATAAGAAATTTCTAATAAGATATGAATTTAATCACTCCCTAAGAATATTATTTATAGAAAAGAAAAAAAAACAGCTAATTAAGATGACTTTCACACACTGATATTGTCCTTACAAAATCTTCAGTTCCACGTGTCTTACGCGTTTCCTGGTCCAAAACAATTACTTTCTCACGTTATAAAGCCAAACTCTGATCATGAAGACAACATAGAATCAATATTCAAGAGAAAAAAAAAAAACAGATAAGATAACAAAAAAATGAGTAACTCCAATTATTCTGATCAGCTTCATGATGTGTTCGTCTATGGTAGCTTTCAAGAGCCTGAAGTAATCAATGTTTTGCTTGATCGTACTCCTGAAATTGCCCCTGCAACATTCCCTGGCTTGTATGTACTCTTTCTTTCTTTCGATTGATTAATCATCTCTCTGTACAGATTTGATGGAGATTTTGGAATCTTCTTTTGCAGTCAGAGGTTTAGACTTAAAGGACGTTTGTATCCATGTGTTGTGCCATCTGAGAAAGGGGAAGTTCATGGAAAGGTTTGAGTTTTTTGATAATTCTTTGCGAAATTCAGCTACTTTATTCTTATACATGGTTTTTTGTTAAGTATTGCGCTGTATTGAACTAGTTCTTGTGCTTGTCAATAAAGTCCTAGTCTCTAGGAAATTCTGTTGTGTATTGATCAATTAAATAGTTTAGATTTTGAGATTTTTTGTTGAATTTTTGCAGATTTTAATGGGATTAACAGATGCTGAACTTGAGAATGTTGATTGGGTTGAAGGAGACGAATATGAAAAAGTAACTGCTGAGGTTATACGCAAGGTAAAGAAAGTTTCAATATTTTATGATTTATTTCCTAAACAACAATTTAGAATAAATTAAATAAAACATAACATTTTTAGTCGTCTTGAAGAAATTACTTATTCTGATATATTTTTTTTCTGCATATGTAGGATAATTCAGAGAAAATTACAGTGAAAACATATCTGTGGCTCAACAAGAATGATCCTGATATTGGTGGTGAATGGGATTTTGAGGTTTGATCATTCAAATTGTTTTTAAAAGTAATTTGAAATTCATAAGAATTATGAACTTCTCCATTTGGTTTAATTAATATGTTTTGGGTTATATTTAGGAATGGAAACAATTGCATATGAAAAAATTCATAGCATCGTTCAAAGAAATAATGGAAGAGAAGAAGAATCCAAAGGGAAAAGGAAGAGAAGGTTTTAGCAATTACTTATTAGACGATCAGTCGAATGGGAATCCATCCTCTTGAATAAATCCATTTTTGTTTCTCAATTCCGAATAAATTACTGTATTGTGAAGAATAAATGACAAGATAGTTATGTTTTGTTGTATTGCACGATTTGTCTTACTTACGTGAATTGTCTTTTAAGTATAATCTATCAAGAGTCCTTGATTGCTTATTCGAATTGACAACAATAACATTTATGAAAATGATAGTTCATAGTTAAAGAAATATCTACGAATTAAGCTTTGTGTTATTTGCCTTCACATATACAAATAGTAAAAATATTGGTTCTTGAATAATGTAAGGTGTAATCAGGTAAAGAATAGCCAATATGGTTGTAATATGATAAAAAAACAACTTAGGACAGTAGTAGCGGTAGTTCATCATGACCACCCAGGGCTCTAATTTTTCTTTGTGTATTTTTTATCGGTTTAAATTGATAGAAAAATACTATTGAAAGGACTCCATAAATTTTTTTAAAAGGCAAAAAAAGACTCAAATATTTTTCATACATAAAAAATCCCTAGTTTGATGTAACACTAACCGTCCCTAATTCGTCGTTGTGCAAGCTGCGTTGTAAATTAGTCGTAAAACAAACGACGTTAATTCGTCGTTAATTTTACGATGAATTGACGTTGTTTATTTTACGACAAAATTACAACGCTTCTCTCTCCTCCCAAAGTTTACAACGCCGTTACGACGAAACGTTTACATTGAATTTACGATGAATCAAAGGCCTTGTAAATTTGCCAACGAATTTACAACGAAAATCCTATTACGACGATCAGGATACGACGAAACTCGATTCATCCCTAATTCGTTGTAAAACCTGTTTACAACGAATTAGGGACAAAAATAACAGTTGTAAACGACATGTATTCTTGTAGTGTAAGCTCTCTTACCTGCTTTTTGTTGGAGTAAGCCTAACATTAGTTACTTGTTGAGCAAGTCAGGTGGTTAGATTAGATAAGACTTGAGATATTTTATGAGTTATCTAAAATATAAGTTTTCCATTTTGTAATAGGAACTTATTTAATCTATATAAGGATATGCAAAAAGTGTGGCATAACTTGTGAGATTAAGATTGAGAGTTTAGGTTTTGTATTGAGTTTCCTAAGCTAATAAAGAGAGTCATTTTTTATAATCTTTGATTTCATATTTTCGTTTACTAAAACAATAATTGGTATCATAGCCAGGTTCTAAGGGAAAAATCGATTAAGAGAAGTGTTTGAAAACTCGAACTAGGGTTTGATCGTGATTAAGCTAAGGTGGTCGTGATCGTGAAATGGGAAGGTCGTGATTGTGAGCAAGGGAGGTCGTGATTGTGAGCTAGGGTGTTTTCAAAACAAAATCGATTTACAATGGGAGATAATCAAATCATGTCATGTGGAGAAACCTAAAGGTGGAGGAGGCTCATCCTCCATAGTATGTCCAATGTTGAACTCGACAAACTATACGGTTTGGGCTATGAGAATGAAAGTTCGTCACAATGTACTTGAACTATGGGAGGTAACTGAGACAGAGATTGATGATAAGAAGAAAAACAATATAGTGATGGCACTCCTATTTCAATCTATTCCGGAGGATCTTATTCTACAAGTTGGAGAATTATAATCACCTAAGAAGGTGTGGGAGGTCATAAGAACACGAAAGCTAGGGGCTGAACGTGTTAAGGAAGCAAAGTTACAAATCTTGATGTCTGAATTTGATTGCTTTAAGATGAAAGAAACCAAAAATTTTGATGAATATGTGGCCAAGCTTTCGGCAATTGCATCCAAATCCTCTTATCTTGGAGTAAAAATCTAAGAAACAAAGTTGGTGAAGAAGTTTCTTAAGTGCCTTCCTAGAAAGAAATTCAGCATTATTGTTGCATCTCTTGAGCAACTCGTAGATCTAAAAACAACAAGCTTTGAGGATGTTGTAGGTCGTTTAAAAGCCTACAAAGAGAGAATTCTCAAAGAAGAAGAGGAGATTCATGAAGATCAAAAACAATTGATGTATTTGGAATCGCAAAAACAAATAAGAAACCCTAATGAAGGATCAAGAGAAAGAGGAAGAGGAGGTCGAACAAATTCTAGAGGAAGAGGTCGTGGAAGAGGCAATGGAGATTTCGATATCTCTAAAGTAATTTGTTACCGTTGTGACAAATATGGACATTTTGCATCTAAGTGTCCGGATCGATTACTCAAGCTACAAGAAACACAAGAGGACGAAAAGGAACAAGAAACACAAGAGGGAGATGATTTGTTTCTTCATGAAATCATTTTTCTTAATGAAGGAAATTGTGTACCAAGTAAGTTTGAGACAAAAGACAAGGAAGACAATACTTGGTATCTTTATAATGGAGCTAGTAATCACATGACTAGAGATCGAAGGTACTTTACAAGGATCGATGAAGGAGTCACCGGTAATGTACGTTTTGGTGATGATTCTTGTATAGACATTAAAGGAAAGGGATCAATAGCTTTTTTTGATGTAAAAGGGAATGAGATGAAAAATGTATATTTAATCCCTGATTTGAAAAGCAATATCATAAGTCTTGGACAAGCAACGGAGGATGGATGTGATATAAGGTTAAGAGGGGACAATCTTAGTATGCATGACAAAGGAGGACGTTTAATTGTGAAGGCTAAGCGATCCCAAAATCGATTGTACAAGGAACGAATGGACATTAAAGATACTACTCAACTACATCTTACAAGGATTAGTGAATTAAGTATATGGCATTCAAGATTATGACACATAAGTCTTGAAACAATAAAAGGGATGATTCAAGGAGGTTTTGTCAAGGGATTTCTGAGGATCAATATCGAGAAGGAATTATGTGGATCTTGCTTGTTTGGGAAAGAAACCAGAAAAATATTTCCTCAAAGTAGTTATTTTCTGTGCAAAGAAGAAGCTATAACTTGTTCATGGAGATCTTTGTGGACCAATCACTCCGACAACACCAGCTGAAAATAGATACATCTTAGTTCTTATAGATGATCGGACAAGATATATATGGACATCTTTATTGAAAGATAAGAATGAGGCTTTCCATAAATTCCAAAATTTCAAGGGGATTGTAGAATGAGAGGTCAAAGAAAGGATACAAGTTCTTAGAAGTTATAGAGGAGGAGAATTCTTGTCACACAAGTTCAAAAGATTTTGTGAGGAGGAAGAAATCAAAAGACATCTAATCGCACCTTATACACCTCAACAAAATGAAGTTGTTGAAAGGAGAAATCGAACACTAATGGAGATGACTACAAGTATCATGAGGCATATGCATGTGCCTAATTATCTTTGGGGAGAAGCAGTTAGACATTTGACTTATCTTATAAATCGAGTCTCCACAAGAGCATTAAAGGGCAATACACCCACTACAAAAAATTTGACCTATTGTGACAATTGTATTGTGACTATGAATATTAGTAATAATTTGTGACGTTTTATATAGAATTTTGTTACGAATTTTGTTTGTTACAAATCATTATGACTCTATTCTGTAACGATCTGTGACAAAATTGTTACTAGATTTATTCGTCACGAGTATATTGTGACGTTTTTGTTACTAATATGCATTTGTGACACTTGTGTTGCAACCATTTACAAATTGTCACAAATTCATAACAATATCTTCATATTGTGACAAAATATACGTTTTTGTGACAAAATATTACGTATCAATACAACTTTTTTCTTGTAGTGACCATATGAGATACTTAGAGGAAATATGCCCTATAGTAGTCATATTAGAGTTTTCGGATGTATAAGCTTTATTAAGAATGTTGGAACACACTTGAGGAAGTTAAATGATAGATCTTGTATGCTAGTACACCTTGAACGGAACAGGGTCTAAAGCTTATTGATTTTTTGATCCACCTACTCGAAAGGTGATTGTTAGTAGAGATGTGATTTTCGATGAAACAAAGGGATGGAATTAAAGCAACAATACCACAAACACGAGTCATGATCAGGGTTTCTATTTTGAAGTTGAAACCAACGAGGATTGTGTAGGAAAAGAAACAAGAGAGGTTTCAAGAGGTGTTGATTCTCAACAAGGCATCAAAACTTCACAAGAAAATATAGGAGAATCCGACAAAGAGTCTGATGATGAAATTGAGTGTGTTGATGAGGCTATTGAGTCAATTCCAAATTTGCGAAGGTCTCAAATACAAGTCACTAAACCCAAACATCTTGAAGGCTATGTCTTGATTGCAGAGAAAGAAGGAGTAAGGTTATTGTTATGTCTAAACAATGAACCAAAGAACTTTGGAGAAGCAAAAGAGTTAGACATATGGATCTTTACTTGTAAGGATGAGATAGCATCGATTGTCATGAATGAAACTTGGGAATTAGAGGATCCACCGATCGGAGTCAAGTCAATTGGTTTGAAGTGGGTTTTCAAGATTAAGCAAAACTCGGATGGGAGCATCAACAAATACAAGGCAAGGTTTGTTGCTAAGGAGTATGTTCAAAATCATGGAATAGACTACAAAGAAGTTTTTGCTCCTGTAGCTAGACTCGAGACAATTCGCTTCTTAGTTAACCTAGCAGCATCTAATGGTTGGGAAATTCACCATCTTGATGTAAAAACGTCTTTCTTGAATGGTGAACTTAAGGAGATCGTATATGTGACACAGCCAGAGGGTTTTGAGATTAAGGGAAGTAACCACAAGTTTATAAGCTAAGGAAAGCTTTATACAGTTTGAAACAAGCACCAAGGGCTTGGAATATCAAACTAAATCAAGTTTTAACGGATTTGAATTTCGAGAAGTGCACTAAGGAACCATCGGTCTATAGAAAGGAAGTGGGACATGATTTTCTACTCATAGTCGTTTATGTTGATGATTTATTTGTCATCGGAACTAGTGAAGAATGATCGATGAGTTAAGAAAGAGATGGCAACCAAGTTTGAGATGAGTGATCTTGGAAGGTTGACATACTATCTTGGGAAAGAAATCAATCAATTCGATGGAGGTATAACTTTGAGTTATAGAAGGTATGCTCTAAAGATACTTGGAGAATCGGGAATGGTTGATTGTAATCTAGTACACACACCAATGGATTCGGGTTTAAAACTATCAAAAGCTGAAGAAGAAAAGGAGATTAATGCTACAAGTTTTTGAAAGAAGATTGGGTATCTTTGATACTTGTTACATACTCGACCAAATTTGTCTTTTAGCGTTGGAGTTTTAAGTCGATATATGCAAAGTCCAAGAGTCACATGGAGCTGCTATGAAACAATGTCTTAGGTACTTGAAGGGAACAACAACACTTGGTTTGACATTCACAAGATCTCCAACGAAAGTGCCAAGACTTGTTGGATATAGCGATAGTAGTTACAATGTTGATCCCGATGATAGAAGAAGCACCACCGGACATATCTTCTACCTCGTATCAAGTCCAGTGGAGCTCCCAAAATCAGAATACCGTGGCTCTATCATCTTGTGAGGCTGAGTTTATGGCTGTAACTGAAGCGGCAAAACAAGCAATTTGGCTTCAAGAGCTTCTAGGCGAAATCACGGGTTTTACTAGTGAGAAGGTAACAATATGCGTTGATAACAAATCAGCCATTGCACTTACCAAAAATCCTTTGTTTCATGGAAGAAGTAAGCACATACACACAAGATACCACTTCATAAGAGAATGTGCTGAGAATGGCAAAATTGAAGTAGAACATGTTCCCAGAAACATACAAAAAGCGGACATTCTAACTAAGGCTCTTGAAAGGATTGAGTACTAAGAAATGAGAGACTTCATTGGTGTCAAGAACATTGAAGAAATTGATGTTAAGCTTAAGGGGGAGAATGTTGGAGTAAGCTTAACATTAGTTACTTGCTGCGCAAGTTAAGTGGTTAGATTAGATAAGACTTGAGATATTTTAAGAGTCATCTATAAGTTTTCTTTTTTGTAATAGGAACTTATCTAATCTATATAAGGAGATGCCTAAGGCGTGGCATAACTTGTGAGATTAAGATTGAGAGTTTAGGTTTTGCGTTGAGTTTCCTAAGCTAATAAAGAGAGTCATTCTTTATAATCTTTGATTTCATATTTTTGATTACTAAAACAATACTTCATTGGTTGTTTGTACTCTTCTTCTTCGGGTTCGATCGGTGGTTGTGCTCGTCTGAGTCATGTTTCTCTGTTTAGAAGGTTGGTTTGCTCCTTGTTTGTACTTTAAAGACCTGATCGAGGTCTGGTCTTTTATGGGCTCTATTGTGGCGTGATTTGGTCTGTTATGATCCGGCTTCGCCAGTTTCAGAAGAAGTGTATCCTGTTCCTATCCATTTCTGCCATTAGTTCTTCTCAGTCTCGCTTTGTTAAGCTTCGTTCCGTAGTTTCGTGCAGCTCTGGGTTTTGGATTGTTCTTACCAGTTTAGTAGATCCTTCGTCATCTGTGAGGTATTCTTAGTCGTCATAGGAGACTCCGCCATCAGTTTCGGCTTTGTTTTGTCTCTGATGATTTCATTCATCCGGTTCAAGGTTGCGGGTTTTAAAGTCCTTTATCTTTTAAATGTTCTAGTTTAGTCATTTNTTTTAAAGTCCTTTATCTTTTAAATGTTCTAGTTTAGTCATTTTAGAGTTTTATTTTATTTTATTTCAACTTCCTTTTCTGGGCATAGTTTTCGGGAAAATTTTATCTTATGCCGGGTCTTGTATTGAAACGATGTATTCTTTCCAGATTTTATTTTAATTCAGATGACAAAAAAAAATCCAAAGTTTTAACCTGCACTTATGGTAACTAATATTTCACCGAGTCACATGGAGATTCTTAGAAGGGCCGAAGACATTTATTATTTTGGTTTTAATCCGATGACATTATAAACAGAGAGGATATGATATCAAAGAGTTGATTAGAAAAGTAGAAGAGAGATAGAAAACAGAGAAAAGATTAGATAGAGATAGTCGGGTTTGTCCGCTAGGTGCATGTGCATTGGTTGATGGGATTCCAAGGGTTGAGGTT
>OVAX01003320.1:0-20674 GCA_900406405.1 Lepidium africanum
TTTCGTATTTATGTCATTGCACTTTAGGGTTTCGTATAAACTATAGTTTATTTATATCTTCGAATAGGTATCATTATAAAAGTGTGAATCAAATAGTTGTGTTGTATGATTGTGTCTTTAGGTTTAGGGATGTCTTTATAAGACATAACCTTTGGTTAATGGGTGTGTTGTAAACCATAAATACTCATGTTTTATCATTAATAAAGTTAGTTGGTTTTGGTTTATTAAAAACGTAAAAACAGAAAACAGAGAGAGTTTCGATTTCTAAAGAGAGAAACAAACTAACGTTTGTTGTTGTCCGATCCTAATCACAAGAGACATCAAAGTCTAATAGGTAGGCTATGTCGCAGAGATGGATGTCTGATTTTCCATGTTCTGTGAATAGTTTGTTTACAAGATATTATAAATGGAAGCGTGCTGAGTTTTTTGTCCTCATCTTAGAAAACGCAGATTAAACACTTTAAAAAAAGTTTGAACGAAGTCTGAACTTTAATATTAAAGTGTTTAAACGCAGATTAAACACTTTAATATACCCCAAGATGATAGGAGCAGATCTCATCAATATGTGAAGCTGGTAAGTTTGAAAAGCTACATAGTAAATTGATGAAAGACTAAGCTGATTATCTGAAAAAATGATCTCATTGTCTCAAAGAGTAAACTTTTATTGGTTATCATATTATATTTTTTCATTAGCTAAGTGGCTGAAGACTAATTGGTGCTCTCAATTCTTCAAAATTCTCTTGAGCATTTCAATCCTCAACGCCTACTCTTATTGTGAAATAGCTAAAGATCTCTGGGAGACTCCTTGGTGTGTTTGGAAATGTTTTAAACCTTAGTCGTGTGTTTGAAAATGAGAAAAGCTTCAAAGAACACTTTGGAGAATTCAGAAGCCTACGAACCGAGATGGAAGCTCTTCAACCACCGATGACGGATTCGGCTCTTATACAAGAAAGACAGGATCAAGACCAAGTTTTTGGGCTGCTCTCACTCTCAACTCGACTTTCAATGGGCTCATCAGACATGTCCTTAGGGGAGATCGCCTTCCATCTCTTAACGATGTTTGTATGTAGATTCAAAAAGAAGAAGGCTCTCTTGGACTTTTTGGACAGAAAAGAGATCTCATCTTGGCAAACAAAGGGACATATCGGCGTGATGATAAGAAAACAAGTTTTTGTGATCATTGCAGGAAGAAGGGTCACCTAAAAGAGAAGTGTTGGCTACTCCATCCTCATCTCAAACAAGTGTGTTTTAGAGAGGAGAAGAAGGCCTTTGCATCAACGAGTGGAGAATAGGAGAGAACAGTTATGACCTCCAACTTCAACATCAATGAGATGGTGACAAAGGCTGAACTCGAAACTCTAATCAAATCTCTCTCAACCGTGAACGATTATGGTACTCCCTTAGCTCCCACAGCCTTAAAATATCTTATTGTTGATTCTGGAGCCTCACACCATATGATTTGTGAAAGTAATCTTATTAGAAATGTGAAACCGGCAAGAGGTGATGTAGTAATTGCAAGCAGAGTCAGAATACCGGTTAAAGGTGTAGGAGATTTGAAACTATTCGATAGAACTTCCCAAGCTTTCTATATGCCTAAGTTTATTTCGAACTTGTTGTCTGTTAAAAAGGCCACAAATGATCTAAATTGCAAGGTTATCTTCAATCCTAACAAATTTTGTTTTCAGGATATTGAGACAGGAAAAAAGCTTGGAGAGGGAGTTATAAGAGACGGCCTTTATGTCTTAGAAAGTTTAATCCTAGTTCTTCGAATAAGCTTGATGTTTCTAGTTTTAATTCTATTTCGTTTTGTAATAATGCAATGTGGCATGCTAGACTTGGACACCCTTACACACGTGATAGTCATAAGCATTTCGTGACCTTTATCGACGAGAAATCTAAATTCACTTGGCTAACTCTCTTACCCTCAAAGGGTCATGTGTTTGATGCGTTTGTGAACTTCTATAACTATGTCACTAACCAGTATAACGCCAAACTTAAGATATTTAGAACAGATAATGGAGGAGAGTACATGAGTAATGAGTTCAAAACATACCTCTCAAACTGTGGCATTCTCCATCAAACAAGCTGTCCATACACGCCACAACAAAATGGAGTTGCTGAAAGAAAGAATCGACATGTAATGGAGGTTTCATGAGCAATGATGTTCCATCGGAATGTACCTAAGGCATATTGGGGAGATGCTGTAATGACTGCCCCATACTTGATTAACAGAATCCCGACCAAATGTCTTGCAGACGCCACTCCATATGAGGTATTGAATAATATTAAACCAACTATTAACCATTTACGGGTATTTGGTTGTGTGTGTTATGTACATGTAGGTGACAACCAAAGAAACAAGCTTCAACCAAAAAGTGTAAGGTACATGTTCATTGGGTACTCATCTACTCAAAAAGGCTACAAGTGTTATGATCCATAGGCTAAAAGGACTTATGTCTCGAGAGACGTCAAATTCATGGAAGATCTCTCTCACTCATCCACTAGCCTTGCCGAGAACTTACACAAGCTTCTTGAGAACATAAACTCAAGTTCAATGGAGCCAAGTAACCAGATAAAAGGTGGAAAAGACGAGCAAAAACCCATTTCAGATCAGACTACATGAGAATCATCACATATTGATGATGCTCGTGATGGGGCATATCATAAGGGGGAAATTCAGGACGATGCTCAACAATAGGAGACAATGGTAGTGAAAACGATAACTTAAACCTTGGTGATCATTCGGATAACAACAATCATGAACATAACTCGAACTTTGAGAAAGAAGAAAATTCTGAACATGCCATATATGAAATTGATTCGGAATATGAGGAAGAAGACAATGTCGAGAATTTCAAAACTCTACCTTTGAGTCGCAGCACCAGAACAAAAAGGGATCCATCCGATCTAATAAACAAAAGATTCCTCTACAACAATAAAGCTCAAGCACACCCAATTCAAGCGGTATGTTCTCTAGCTCATGTTTTTATAACTCACCAAGTGTTTTTGAGCAAAATTGATCAGGATTACATACCAAAGACGTATGAAGAAGCTATAAAGATCAAAGAATTTGCGGATGCCATTAATGAGGAAATAGAAGCTATGAAGCGAAACAACACATGGGATGAAAGCAATCTTCCCGACGGTAAGAAGTAGTAGGTTCAAGATGGGTATTCACGATAAAATACAAGAGTAATGGTGACATAGAAAGGTACAAGGTGCGACTGGTTGCAAAAGGATACACACAAACGTACTAAGTTGACTACAAAGACACCTTTGCACCATTTGCCAAACTTCACACAGTAATAGTTGTTATTTCATTAGTCACTAACCTTGATTGGGAGCTATTTTAGATGGATGTCAAGAACGCATTCTTACAAGGAGAACTAGACGAAGAAGTTTATATGTCACCTCCACCAGGTCTAAAAAACTCGATTGGACCAGGAAATTTTCTTAAGTTGAAGAAGATGATTTATGGTCTCAAACAATCTCCAAGAACATGGTACCACAAACTCAGCAGCACTCTTCGTGAAAGAGGATTCAAATAATCTGAGGCAGACCACACTCTCTTCACTATCAAAACAGATAAAGATATCATTGTGGTATTGATTTATGTTGATGATATAATCATCTCAGGTGATGACAAGGCCAAAATCCAAGAGACTAAAGACATCCTTCATAGTATTTTTGATATTAAGGATCTAGGAAAACTAACGTACTTCCTAGGAATAGAAGTGTGTCGAACGGATGAAGGCACCTTCTTATCCCAAAGAAAGTACACACTTGACTTGTTAAGCGATGCAGGAAAACTTGGAACTAAGGCTGCAAAAACGCCAATAGAGGAGAACTACAAGGACAAGTGTGAGAAGGAGCCATTTAAAGACATTGGACGATATCAACGTCTAGTAGGTAAGCTCATTTACTTAACTATTACCCGACATGATATTAACTTTGCTGTGAATCAGGTTTCACAACATATGCAAGCTCCCAAGATGCATCACTGGCACATAGTAGATCGGATTATGCATTACTTAAAAGGAGGTCCTGGCAAAGGAATGTGATGCTGATTGGGCTGGAGACAAAACAGATAGAAAATCCGCCACAGGATATTGTACCTTTGTTGGAGGTAACCTTGTAACTTGGAAGAGCAAGAAATAGAAAGTGGTGTCGAGATCAAGTGCTGAAGTAGAATATCGAGCAATGGCCAACACAACGGACGAGCTCATATGGTTGAAAGCTCTCTTAAAGGACCTAGGTGTGGAGTCGGATAAGCCAATCACCCTACATTGTGACAATCAAGTCGCAATACACATTGCCTCAAACTCAATATTTTCATGAGAGGACCAAACATATCGAAGTAGATTGTCATCGCATCGTGAAAATGTCGAGATGGGGATTATATTGCCAACCTATAGTAGAAGTTCTGACCAACTTGCAGATGGCTTCAAAAGCAACAAACTCAAGAATCTACAAGTTTATTCATGAGAAACTCGAACTCGTAGACCTACACACACCATGAAGGATCACTTCTTCCTCTGCACTCTTTTTCCCTACTTCATGGTTTTATCCCATTGAGTTTTCCAGGAGTAGGTTTTTAATGAGGCAGCTAGCAAGCTTAGTACTTCACCAATTGCAGACTAAGCTTGAGGGGAATGTTAGAATGGATTCCATCTCATGTATAGAAGAGAGGCCCACTATTTGTTGCCAAAGACTAAGGGGGTGTTATTGGTTTATGTATTTAGATGGAGTTATAAAGATTTAAAAGTTATTAAGATTCTAGTGTTATTGAATCAATATTTTTTAAAACTCTATTAAAGTTTGGTGTTATTAGTTTATATATTTGTAAAAACTCTTCTAAAATCATTAGAAGTCTAGACTTATTGGTTCATGATTTCATAAAGTCTATAAAACTTTTGTGTTATTTGTTTGTCATGAAAGAGTATCCTAAAGTCATTGAATTAAAATATTGTGTTATTGGTTTGTTGATTTCATACATATTATTTTACAAAACACAATCTTCAAAAGTATTGTATCTTAAAGAGAGATTCTTAAAGTCATTCACTATAACTAAAAAATATATAAAATTTTTCTTAAAAATAGAAAAATCAAGAATAATTAATCTGAAAAAAATAATAAAATAACAATAAAATAATAAATAAAATAATTAGTAATAAAATTTGACATACCTTCAAGTTTGAAAAAATATTGGTACAATTTATGATTTTTTTAAAATACTCTATAAAATTTATATTAAAAAAAACACACTATAAAATATATTTAATATTTTGTATGTAAAAATTGATAGATGTAAGAATTTATAAGAGTATTCAATACTCTGCAGAAAACTTTGAAAGTTTAAGGCAAAAGTTATTAAAACTCATTAAAATTTTTCTAAAATATAGAAAACTATCAAAATCTTAATTACTTTCAATTCATTAAAACTTTTTTAAAATCTATATCCAATAACACCCTTAAGTTTCCTTTTCTCCTCTCTAGGGCTACTCTTGTGTATATATATATATTTGTAAATCATGTACAACAACCAACAAGTGAATATACAAAAAATTCACCTATTCTCCCCTCTCTATTTTTCTCACGTCTCCTCTCTCTATTCTTCTTCTTCATCCTTTTTTGTCTCTTAATCTCTTTTCCTTCACTCCTTTGTTTGTGTTTGAGTATTTTAGTCTGCAGGTTTTGTTCGAGTACTAGTAAAGAGAAGACACCGGAGAATTATGAGTTCCAAAGGTCTAATCGACCAAGGTATGTCTCACCAGACCAACGGGAAAACTTATATCTTTGAGATATTGCAATGGCAAAGAAGATCGCACCGCGTCACAAAACGCTCACATTCACCACTCGTAGGAAACATAAGCTACTTGCTTGCTTGTATTACTCTCAAATCAACTTTTCTTTTAGTTCTTACACCTTAATAACTTATTGCGTCTTCCACTATTGCAGAAGTTTCTCAATGTTTCCCGCTGTTATCTTTCATTATGGCTTTACGCTTATCCCACTTCTTGCACTCAGCCCAATTTTTTGGACAGAAACTATAATCCATTAAGTCTTCAAGTCCAAACTTCAACAACGACAATACATACTACTTGTAAGCTTTTTTATCTTCATAAAGTTTTTGTATTACATATAAATTATTCATTTATCCAATCTCTATGGTGTTGGTATTTGTAAGTCCTCTTTTCAAACTGTTTTGTGTCCACATATGTAGGTATTATAGTGATTCAATAGAACGTATGGGGTCTTGATTTCAACCTGTAGAGTTGTCCTCTAGTTTAATAGTTCTCTCAGGTATGTCCTTAGCCCTTTTTCCTTCCGTTTTATTATTTTGAATTTCCTCTAATATTTTGAAGTTGTTATGGCCTTGTTAATATTCCATCTATAGCGTAATCTAGGTTGATCTCTTGGATCTCCCAAGATATAACATACATGCATGGTTCATGCACATCTACTTTCTCGATTTATTGTTTGATTCTTTACTTACATTGTTAACGTGCTTTCTTTTTCCCTGCTTTTGCTAATTTCACTACTTAACTTACTTTCATGTTTCGCTACTACTTTCTTTCATGCTTATTTCATTTCTTCATTTGCTTGCTTTTTTCTTTTACTATTTGCTTACATGCTTAACTTGTTTATTTTGAGTTTTCTTTGTTTCTTTGATATTTGCATAGCGAATTGCTCCATTCATTGCTTAACGTGTTTGATTGCTTGATTCCTTTTTGCTTCTGTAATTCTTCGTTTCCTTCAATAATTCTTTGATTTTTTATTTTTGTGTACTTAATTGCTTTATTACTTGATATGTTTCTATGCTTTCTTCTTTACGTCTATGTTACCTTTTTTGTTTGATGACATGTTTAACTTGTTATACATACTTCTTTCTGCATTCTTTTGCTTCATCGATTTCTCACTTATTTCAATACTGTATTTTACTTACATGTCTGACTTTCTTACAGATTGTACTGCTTTTTCCATTGTCTGATTAAATGCTTAACATGTGTTACATGTTTCATCTTAATAATCATTTTTTAAAACTTAAATTTTATTTCAAAATAACCGCCACTTGGAAAATTTATGGGAGAGGGTGGCCAAACCCTTGTCCTGACTTAGAGATTGGGTAAAACTCGTTGAGAATCGACCAAAATGTAGCAAACCCTTGCGTTTAGATCAAGGATTTGGACTAAGGATTTGAACACAAAATTCCATTGCCAGAGTTCAATGCTGACAAAATGATGCCTCAGATTGGATTCAGTCCTCTCCCTCTGTATACGTAGTCATATGGGGATGGTTGGTTGAATGACTGAGTAATGCGGATGGATGGTTAGAAACGTTTCGGTCGCGAATGGGCAAGAATCCGAGTTGGAGTGTTTCAAATAGCATTAGAGCGTATTTGATCCTAGGATAGATAAGGTGCTAAGAGTTAAGATCAACTTTTCTCTGACTATTGTCTTGCATGCTTAGACCATCTCCAAAAATTAGAACCCCAAGTGAGGTTCTTAACATTAAATAATGATTTGTTGAGACTTGAGAGTTAAGAACTCCATAATAAATTTTAATTTATTTATGCTTCCAATGGTAGAACCCCATTGGGGTTCTTAAATTTTTTTTTTTAAAATGAAATTGTAAAATTTATAAATTTTAAATTTATAAACATATACCTTATAAAAACATAATTATTTTGCATACTTAAAATTCAAAAGCAGAATCATTAAGAGATATACTAGTCATTGGTTCAGGACCTTTTGACCACTTGATGGTTTGATTCTGTGAAGGCCAAAGAATTTAGTAATGAGGGTGTTCTCATACGTTTTACATGATGATGGTAATCCAGAAGCATCCTCAGGAGAACCTACACATTAAACTTCTATTAATTCTCGATGTATACAAGCTAAATGACCAGCAGAAAAAAGAGTCCACACAATGTGAAACAGAGATGGTGAATACATAAGTGGTCACAAACCTTGACTTCAGATTTCCTGAGTGTTTTAATTATGAACCAATCATCCTGAGACAGGAAGAAGACACTGCCGCTCTTCCCTGGAGAAGAAAGCTCCCGTAAAGAAACTCTGTAAAATGCATATCCAACATACATAGTTATTTCGAGTGTATAAAGTCATATAGATCATATTTTCTTCATAAACCTAGACATATGAGGCTGCAGAGATAATAGATTAGAACCAAATATATAGATTGACCGACTTTTAATATATAATCATCATAAGATCTACATAAGATAATTGCCGATACATTATTAATATTGTAACAAAACACCAAGCTTAGAAGTCAATCCTAATCCTAGTTTAAATTTCTATTACCTGATTACCATGGAGCTGTAGCAATAGTATTAAACTTAAGCTCCAACTCTTGAATCTCTTGCTCCTTAATTTCTGTAAATGATTTCATCCCAAGTATATTGATGTCCGCCACTAGCACCTTCTCTTTGGCAACCAATTTAAGTCTCTTTAGCTCCTGCATTTTTTTGCTGTTTATGAGAAACTCAATACCTTTGAAAGGTTTTCTATTGAACAAAGCAATACACTTCTGCAAATCATAAAAATCATTTGTCATTGAACTGAAGCAATCTCAAATATGAAAACTGGTACATCAACAACTTAAAGAAACTGAACCTGCAGCTCAGTTTTGTAAGCTCTTCGTTGCTCAAGCATAGAAGCATCATAAGCTTCTGGATTGATAGTATCTGACTGTGAATCAAGGGCTGTGACTGCTTGACAGAGGTTAAGCTTTTTGCAGATCTGGTCTGATTTCATTACAGAAATTTGCGTGAAGAAATTTGGGTATAATGATCTACCATTGAAAGACACTGCACCAAAGAGAAAAATAAAAGGTTGGCAGAGTTAACATATAAAATTAGACAGAAAGCAAAAAGCAACCAAAGAAGTGAATGAAGAGACCTGTTTTTTCAGAGGAGGAATCTGAGAGCAGGTCATATGAAGCGCTTCAACGAGTTCATTCTGGATATCGTCGTCTTGATCATATATGAAAAAAGAAAGCTATAAGTTTCAATCACAAACTCAGATCAGATTCACCTTACTGCAATGAATAACAAGATCGAATTATAAATGGTTTTGATTCAAATGCAAACATTATTGTTTATGTTTAGAAAAAAAAAAGCACGAATGTAAGCCATCTCTTCTAATGACATTGATGAAACTACCTCTAGAACGCCAAACAGAACCTCCATTATCAATAATGACTTTAAGCAACTCCAAAGACAAACTCTTACCTTTCACCATGATCTGATCATCATTATTCTCCTGAAAAGAAAACCTCATTGACAATTTACACAAGTTCTTGAACAGTAGAAAAGCGTCTTGTCTCATCTTACTCATGTCTCCGATCTCAGAATCAGCTTCTCCATTTGCTACATAGCCTCGAAACGACGGTGAATCAGGAGTCATAACCGTATCAGTCTCAGTATTTTGCATTAGGCACTCAATCACATCAGGAGGAGGAAAAGCACTTCCTTGTCCTGCAGCCATGACTTCATTCACAAACCCTTGACAAAAATAAACATTGCTTCCTTCGTTTACACTCTTATCTGTAAACGTTAATAGCTCATTGACATAGATCATTTTGACTGTAACATCAAGCGAATCTTCTTCAGATCTTCGTCAAGAGCTCGTTGGGGATAAGGATTGAAAATCAACTCACAAGGTCTCGCGAATCGATCAAGAGAGCCAGACGAGAGGAATCAGAGATACTTAAACCCAACAATCTCACAAGGTCTTTACACACGCTGTCGCTGTCGCCGTCGATTCGAGAGAGTCACCACCGGAGAATAGAAGTTTCGAGAGAAGAAGAATGAAATGCGTTTGATAAAATTTTTTTTTCAATGGTAAACCCTCTGTCCAATAATACAGTGACACGTATGGAGCTCTTAAAAATTTTGAAAGTTCCTTAGAACCGGTTCTACTAATTAAATCCTTTTTTTCATCTAATTTTTATTCATAAAACATTAAGAAACCCACTTAGCAACCTCCTTTGGAGCTGCTTTTAGCCCTCTTTTAGAACATTCATAGTGGTAATATTTTGATGAGTATTACCACAATAAAAAAATAAAATAAAATAAAAAATATGAGACTTGGTGAGAGAGAGTCTCACCAAATAGAGATTGTAGAAACCAATCTCTACATGTATCAAGTAGAGATTGGTCTATTTTTTTTTGATTTAAAATTTAATTAAAAAAATATATTATATTTAAATATTAATTTTTTATTATGTATGAGATTCTAAATAGAATAACACCAACCATTATGCATGCCTTTAGTTTCATGCTTATTTCATTGCTTGGGTTGCTTGGTTGTTTCTTTACTATTTGCCTACATGCTTAACTTATTTATTTTATGTTTACTTTGTTTATTTAATCTGTGATTAGCCACTTATAGAGATTAACTAAATTTGAGAGAGAATAAATGGAACTGGAAGGAAGTTATCCACTTTTCTCTCTGACCCATTTTTCAAGGCTGTTTGGGTGTTGACCGTTTTTTACCGTAAAAGACCATCTTTTTAAAAAATACCTCTAGTGATTTTACTCCTACTTGGTTTTGCTTGCTAAAAATAGAAATCTTCCACCGGAATGGAGTTTTCTCACCGTCGCTGTGTGCTCCTTAGGGTGAGGATTCTAGATCTGTAATTCTTCTCTTTATCCCAGCCAAAACATTTGAGTTATGAGTTTTCTAATCTCGATGTTTTCTTTTGGTTCAGTGAACTCTTAAATCTTTCCCACCTGTTATTTTTAGTGAACAAAACTCTCTTTGCTCATTCAAGAGTACTGTGGAGTAGAATTTGTGTACCTCTGGTGGTACGTGTCGTCCAAATAAAATCTGAGCACTAAGTACAACTGAAAAATCTGATACATTACAAAGATGGCCAAAAGATTATCCTATGCAGAGAACGGGAAAGGAGTGTGTTCGGAGGTGGTAGAGGAAGCAACTCATCGAGTAATGGTCCCCTCCTTTGACAACTCATATTTGAAGAAAATACATGCTTTAACCTTCATTGGAAGAGTAACAAACAGCAAGCAACAAAGAGTTTGGTCTCTAATATCTTTCCTATCCAACATATGGAACACATCTACAACATATGGAACACAACATATTTGGGACAAGGAATCTTTCAATTCCACTTTGCTAATGAAGAAGATATGAATAATGTCCTGAAGAATAGACCATACCATTTTGGAAAGTGGATGGTGATACTTCAAAAATGGGAAGAATCTACTGACCCAAATTACCCAGCTCTAATTCTTTTCTGGATCCGAGTTCAAGGACTCCCAGTCCACTTACGGTGTCCTGAAACATTAACAAGCATTGGTAAAAGCTTAGGAGTCTTGGAGCAAATTCATATTACATCTGCTGCAGCTAAAGTTCGAGTTCAAGTTAATGGCTTAAAACTACTAGTGATGAAATCAGTGATTGAATTCGCTGATGGCTCAGAGGTAAATGTTCAGCTCATTTATGAAAGTCTAAAGAACCATTGCTATCATTGCAAGAGATTAGACCATGATGATAGAAGTTGTCTGTTTGGAGCAATTACCTCATTAGGGGATAAAAACCAGAGTGTTAAGAATCCGAGTAAGCGCAGCACTGAGTACATGGAGGATGATAGAAACAGTCAAAGTTCTGCAAGGGATATTCCTAGACAAGGAAGGAAAAGGGAGAGAGATCAAGGCCTGGATCCATACCATCGCAATATTAAACCTAGAGGTGAAGAAAGAGGGGCAACACCTTTTATCTCAGGAAGATATCAGAAGATACATTCAAGTAGCCTTCAAACATGGTCTGGAGGAAACTAGAAAAAGGAAGAGAACAACTCACTTTGGGTGCTAAAGACTATCTGGAGAGGACATATTCTGCAAGATCAATACGGGGGAAATCACCCTCAGCTCAAAGGAAAGAAACAACATGTTTATCTATTGAAGTCCTAAAAGAAGCTAGAGGTCAAATTAGAGACTATATGACTCAATATGTCAATGTTGCTGACCCGACAAAAAGTGCAGCTCGGAAACTAAGACTGAAAAAGCGGAGGAATCAGGGAACCTGGAAAGAAATGTGGAGAAAATGGCAAGATCATTACTGGGTACCACTAATAATGAAAGTGACCATATTTCAAATCGGGTAACTGGTAATTAAAGTGGAGAAAAGGTCCTTGCATTGATGAGAATTGGATTGGAGAAATCTCCAAGTAGTGATAATGAAGAAAAAGTGTCTGCATTTCGAAGACTAGGGTCAGATTCTCCACAAGAAAGCACAGAACGAAGACCTGCTATGCAGAAGTTAGAGTACAGTGAGAAGCAAAAAGAAAAATTTTCGGAGAAATATTCAACTTCAATTCGAAGTAATGTTAAACATGAGAATCAGCAAGAAGTTGAAGCAGTAGAGCAAGAGGAAAATGCTAATGTAGAAAGAATACATGCTTTACTGAGAATTGGAAACCAAGATGCAGGCCTCGCTGATCCTCCAAAGAAAACACCAATTCTCAAATCTGCAGGACGTTCAGCAGCTCTTAAGAAAAAAGCAATAAGCCCATCATTCTTGATGGGATTGGGAGGAAGGAAGAGGAGAACAATACAAGCTAAACCATCACAGAGAAGGAAAACAATGAGTGGTAAATCAAAATCAAAGGATGGTACCAGAATTTCTACCTCAACTCACCAAGTAGCATCTAACCTCGTAGATGCTAAAGGGGCAGGTCCATCAAGAATCAACTCGGATGCAGCTCCTACCTTTAAGTCACTTCCTGCAATGGAGAGAAAAAAAGCTGGATTTTCAGAATCCAACAAATCCTCTTCCTTAAAAATGGTGAGTTGGAACTGTCAAGGTTTAGGGAATCCCTTGACAGTTTAACGTTTGAAGAGTATTAATTCCAAATACAAACCAGACTTAATTTTCCTGATGGAGACAAAGAATGTTAAGAGCAAAGTTATTCAGTTAACTGAATGTCTGAATTTCAATTACAAAGAAATTGTCTCACCCAAAGGACATGGAGGAGGAGGTCTTATCCTTCTGTGGTCTCATAGATTAAGCCTGAAGATTTTATCAGCGACTAAGGACTTCATTAATACACATATCGTTCTAGAGGATAACACTTTCTTCTCCACCTTCACCTACTGTAATCCAAACAAGGCAAGAAGAAAACAAACCTGGAGAGAACTATCGAGTTTAGCAACAACAAGATCAGGTCCATGGCTTATCATGGGTGATTTTAATGACAAATTATCTAATGAGGAGAAGAAAGGAGGACTGATAAGATTGGAAAGTTCCTTCGTGGATTTCAGATCGTTTATGTATGAAAATGGCTTGTTTGACCTGCAATACACTGGAGACAGTTTATCGTGGAGAGGAAATAGAAACAATTATTCAGTTAGATGCAGGTTAGACAGAGTAATAGGTGATGAAAAATGGTTTGATCTCTACCAAACGTGTAGGAGTGCTTACCTTTGGTTCGAAGGTTTAGACCATAAACCATTATTAACCGTTCTAGAACCTGAAAGACAGAGAAAGAAATAAATTTTTAGATTTGACAAAAGATTGAAGGACAATGAAGAAGTTTAAAATCTGATTAATCAAGCTTGGAAACCCAAAGAAAGGATATTGTGGGATCATGGAATCAATAGATCAAGAACAACTTTAATTCAGTGGTGTAAAGAGAAAAACAAGCAAAGTTAACAGAAAATTGAGGACAATAAGGAGTTAGAAGAGGCTATGGTAAGCCCTCTAGGTGATACACTTCGAATCCAAGCAGCAACAAAAAACCTTCAAGATGCTTATGCAGAAGAGGAGGAATTCTAGAGACAGAGAAGTAAAGTTATTTGGCTTCAGTTGGGAGATAAAAACTCATCCTATTTCCATGCTGTAACAAAAAGTAAGAAGATACGAAACTATTTTTTCAGTTTTGGAGGATAATAACGGAGATGAAGTGGTTAAAGAAGACCAGAAAGAACAAGTACTCACGGATTATTTTCAAACTATGTATACATCTTTTGGTACATCATGCTCAAGTACTGTAGCAGAAGCAGTGGAAGCACGAGTTGTAAGCAAAGACAATGAACAACTTATTAAAGAGATCACCAACGCTGAGATTAAATCTGCGGCTTTTTCAATAAGTGCTGACAAAGCCCGGATCCATACGGGTTTTCAGCAGCATTTTTTCAAGCAAACTGGAGTACGGTAGGACCTGCCTTAATACAGGAAATCAGAGGTTTTTTCAAAACAGGTTGTTTGAAACCAGATATGAATTTAACATATATCAGATTCTCCGAAGGTGTTAAATCCAAAAAAAGCATCAGAGTATAGGCCCATTGCTCTATGCAACTACATTTACAAGGTGATTTTGAAATTGCTATCAAAGAGACTAAAGGGTATTCTACCAAAGATCATTTATGGAAATCAGTCTGCTTTTATCTCCGGAAGAACAATTTGATAATATTTTGATACCTCATGAAATTCTACATTACTTGAATACCTCTCAAGCTAGGAAATATAGAGTAGTGGTAGTCAACCACCTTCTCTTCATTGATGATACAATGTTCTTCTATTAAGGGAACACCCGCAGCCTCCGAATCCTACAAGTAATTATTGAGAAATATGAGAAAGCATCTGGTCAAGCTATAAACAAAAGTAAATTGGCTGTCATATTCTCGAGGAAAATGAATCAGAGCTACAAAGAAAATATAAAGAATGTGCTGCATATTAGACAAAAAGGAGGTTGTGGAAAATATTTGGGACTCCTAGAACATTTTGGGAAAAGGAAAAGAGATCTTTTTACCAATATCGTAGATAAAATCCAACAAAAAAGGATTAATTGGTTTACTAAGTTTCTGTCACAAGCGGGAAAGAATGTAATGCTAAAGTGTGTGCTTAGTTCATTGCCTACATATGCGATGAGTTGTTTTCTTCTACTTATCTCTTTATGCAATCAGATACAGTCATAACTTACAAGATTTTGGTGGGATCAAAAACTAGAGAAAAAAAGTATGTCTTGGATTACTTGGAAGAAGCTAATTCAATAAAAAAAGAAAGTAGGATTAGGATTCTGGGAAATTAGATCCTTTAGTGTGGCCCTAGTGGAAAAGTTGAGTTAGAAAATACTTACGGATAAGGATTCACTCCTAAGTAAAATGATGCTGGCAAAATATTGTCAGAATGAGGATTTCCTTCGAGTACAAAAGCCAAACTCATGCTCTCATGCTTGGAAAGACATTTTGATAGGATTAGATCTATTGAAAAAAAAATTAGGATGTACAGTGGGTAATGGTGAGAACATCTCAGTATGGAATGACAATTGGCTATCCACATCAAAACAATCTACTCCATACAGACCACCAGAGGAAACTCATCAGAATTTGAAGGTCAGTGACTTAATAAATAAGGAAACAAACCAATGGAAGCAGGAAAGAATCAATAAGTTGTTTCCTCATCTAGCTAAGGAGATAAACTGCATTAAGTTAAGCTCAAGAGGTCCGAAAGATCTAAGGATTTGGTTACCTCAAACGAATGGCATATATTTAGCAAAGTATGGTGATTATGCAGCTTTAGAAACTATGGAGATCCAGCGAACCACCCACCATCACAATCAAATCGATTGGGTACAAGATGTTTGGGCTCTGAATCTTCCACCAAAACTCAAGATGTTTATCTGGAAAATCCTCCACGAAGCTATTTCCTGTCCGATCAAATCTAAGAGAAAGGAATATTGAAGTTGACATAAGATGTCATCGATGTGGAGAGGAAGAGACAATCAAACACCTACTTTGGACCTATTCATACGCTAAGCAGATTTGGGAAGAAGCACTTTTCACGAAGCTGCCACATCCTCAGAAATCATCCCCTTTCTCTATGTTGTGGAAAACTTTGAAACAATCATATTGTTTACCTCTGACAGGTATATCAAACACGCCTTTTGCAGCATGGATCTTATGGAGACTCTGGAAGTCAGGAAATAATATGATATTCAACAGAATGTTTCAATTGGAGTATGAATTAATCTTTTCATCAATACAACAAGCGAAGGAATGGATCACAACACAAGATACCTTCCCTCAGGAGAAGCGCTCTGTATCATTACAAGTATCAAACCCAGATCCAGACTCAGTAGTGTTGTACTCTGATGCAGCTTGGCAGAAAGACAAACTTATTGCAGGTACAACAAGTATCTTCATCAAAGAGGATCGCGAAGTTGGAAACTTCTCTGGTATCATCAATTCGGTTGGATCTCTTGATGGTTGAGGCTTTGGCAATTAAATCGGGACTTCAAAATGCATTATCCATCGGAATCACCAAGCTAGAAGTCAGATCCGATTCTCAAATCCTAATCAATGCCCTTCTAAAAGGCTTGACAATTTCTGAGATCTATGGCGTCCAACAAGATCTAGCCAAGCCAATCTTCTCCTTTCTTTTTCTTCAATTTCTTTCACTTTCATTTCGAGACCGGTCAATGTACTTGCCGATTCTCTTGCTAAATTGTCTTAAGCACTTTCCTTTTGAACAATGTCTGTTAGTTGAGATCATTTAATGGAATGTTCCCTTGACAAAAAAAAAATCTTTGATTAGCCAATTGGTCCATTCAGTGCTTAACTTGTTTGCTTGCTTGATCCCTTTTTGCTTCTATAATTCTTTGATTATTACTTAAAAATTAACATGTTTCCATGCTTTTCTCTTTACATCTATGATACCCTTCTTTGTTTGATTGCATGTTTAACGTGTCTTTTGTTTTTTGACAAACCATGTTTAACGTGTTTAATATACTTCTTTCTGCATTTTTTGGCTTCATCGATTACTCACTTTCTTCATTACTGTATTTTACTTACATGTTTGACTTTTTTTTACTGATTTATTGCTTCTTTAATTGTCTGATTAGATGCTTAACAGGTGTTACATGTTTCATCTTAATAATCATTTCTGAAAACTACTTGGAAGTTTATTTCAAAATAACTGTTTCACTCGGAAAATTTAAGGGAGATAGACGGTGGCTAGACCTTTGTCCTGTTCGAATTAGAAGGGTATTGCGGTGAGGTGGATGACTTGGAGATGTAGTAAAACTCGTTGATAATCGATCAAAACCTAGCAAACCCTTGTGTTTAGATGAAGGATTTGATCTACGCGAAAAACCATAAATTCCCACCGCCAGAGATCAACGTCGACTAAATGATGCCTTAGATTGGATTAAGTCCTCTCACTCTGTATACATAGTCATATGGGGATGGTTGGTTGAATGACTTAGTAATGCGCATGGGCGGTTAGGAATGCTTCGGTCTCCGGGTTAGAGAGTTTCAAATAGTATTAGAGCATATCTGATTGATAAATTATGGACTTCCAACTCAAAACGAATTGGCAATGAGTGGATTGGCCCATGGCTTATATATATTAGGTTAGAATGACCCCAACTTCTAATGTGGGATACTAATCACATTCTAACATTGATCCTAGGATAGATAAGGTGTTAATTCTTAAGATCAACTTGAACTGGATTCGAGGAAGTAGTTCATGGGAGGAAGTCTAAAATATATAAGGTGTGGGAAAGATCAAACCAAAGACAGGCCAGAGTCACAGTTAAATCTATAGGTCAAGATCGAGGTTCAGCTACATATGGCAGATTGGGATAATTATGTAATTGGTTGTAAGGGTTCTATTGGGAAATATAAGCACATATCTTGTAATTATTAATTATAAGTTGTATAGTTTAGTAATTGACTAGAGTTGTATTTAGGTTAATCTCTTTGTAAATAAGGCGTCGCCTTCTGATTAGGAATGATAAGAAACCATTATCGAAATCTGCTATTTCTTGACATGATATCAGAGCTATTCCTAAAATCTTAGGAAGGGTTTTCGATCTCTTGCTTTCTATCTTCTTTGACCTTAATATTTTGATTCTTTCTATCAAAATATTCTCTTACGATCTTGTGTTTTCTTAATATCTTCTTTGAGTTTCTTACCGTTCAATAATGGCAAATGATTCCAATTGCTGTTTTTGTTTCTGTCTTCCTAATTTATCCACTAGGCCTTATGTAACACAAGTTCGTCCTGATCTCTCGGCACGTCGTCGGATAGATCCCTATGACCTCTCGTTTGGAGATAATCATGATGCTATTATCTCTCAGCCGCAACTTAGAGGCCCTAATTATGATGAATGGGCTCTTAATATCCGACTTGAGTTAAGGGCACGTAAGAAGTTTGGATTTGTCGATGGTTCAATTCTGCAGCCACCTGCAGATTACGATGACCTTGATGATTGGTGGGCTAACAACGGGATGGTGGTTTCCAGGATTAATTGACCATCGCTCTTAATCTCAGTAGCTCCCTATCACACCATGAAGTTGCGTGTGACGTATGGAATCACATTCAAAAGCCTTTCTCAGTTAAGAATGGACAAAGAGTTCAACATCTCAAAGCCAAACTTGTGAATTGTCAGCAAAAAGGTATTACTGTCGAGACTTATTTTGGTAAACTCTCTAAACTCTGGACAAGTCTCGCTGATTTTCAGAAGTGACAGAAAATTGAAGATATTGCTCGTAAACGTGAAGAGGATAAACTTCACCAATTTCTTGTGGGTTTGGATGATACAATATTTGGTCCTGTGAATTATCTCTCTTATCTCGTGATCCTTTACCATCAATCGATGAAGCCTAACAAGTTGTATCTCAAGATGAAGACTCTCGTCGTTTGTCTCATGTTGTTGCGTATCGCAATGAGGTAGTTAGTTTTGCTGTTCAAGCTGCTCCTTGCTCACGTCCTCCTTCTGAACTTCGAGATCCTTCTCTGGTCTGTCGTAGCTACGGTAGAAAAGGTCATTTAGCTGAGAATTGTTTTCGTCGCATTGGTTATCCCACCTGGTGGGGTGATTATCCTCATGAGACTCTTGAAACATGTCCTAAACAATCACCGTTTGCTTCTCGTGCTTCTTCGTCTCAGATTAATCACGTCTCTGCTCAGGTTTCTACGCATGCTCTTCTTCCTACTCCTTCTATCACTGATGCGGATCGTATTGGTTTCAGTGGGCTTAATGATCAACAATGGAAGACTCTTGTTGGTCTCTTGAATGAACGACAGAATCGTTCTTCCGACCGTCTTACGGGTAAGTTTTTTATTGAATCATGGATTATTGATTCGGGTGCACCAATCACATGACTGGCTCTCTTGAATTTCTCACCGAGATTTCTCTAATGTCGCCGGTTAAGATAAAATTACCATATGGAAGTTTTACACAATCAACTCAATATGGGAAAGTTTCTCTTGGGAATCACTTACATCTCGATGATGTTTTTTACGTTAAAGGCTTAGATTATCACTTGATCTCTGTATCTCACTTGACAGCTGCTGCTCGTACATTGTTTCAATTTTCTTACAAATTGTGCATTATCCATTACCACATCACACAGATGCTAATTGGGGTGGGTGAGCAGATTCGTGGTCTTTATTTCTCTAGAGAGGCGGTGGAGGACACTCGTGCACTTTCCGTTGGGGTCGAGTCTACTTCGTTGTGGCATAAGCGTTTGGGTTATCCCGGCTCTAAAGCAATGGACATGCTTCGCTTACATTCTTCTGATTCGTTTGATTTTAATAGTTGTGACGTTTGTATTCGTTCCAAAAAATCTAAAGATTCCTTTCCTATGAGTTCTAATAAAAGTTCGGCACTTTTTTAGTTAGTTCACATTGATCTTGGGGTCCTTATCGTACTCCATCATTATACGGTTCAAAGTATTTTCTCACCATTCTTGATGACTACTCAAGGGGCTTATGGATTTATCTCTTAGTTAATAAATCAGAAACAGGCACAACATTACGAGATTTTGTGACTATGGTTGAACGACAATTCAAGACTAAGGTTAAAAAGTTTTGCAGTGATAACAAATCCGAGTTTCTTGCTCTCCGAAAATATTTTCAAGAAAAGGGTATTCTTCATGAAACATCATGTGTTGGAACTCCTTAACAAAATGGACGAGTCGAACATAAGCATCGTCATATATTGAATGTTGCTTGATCTTTACGGTTTCAATCTCATTTGCCCATTGAATTTTGGGGTTACTGCGTTCTTACTACGGGTTATTTAATCAATCGGACTTCTTCTTCGGTGATTGGGAACAAGACACCTTTTGAGATGATTTACAGTCGTCCTCCGCCTATGGATAATTTACGAGTTTTCGATAGATTATGCTATTTGCACAACCAGAAACATGGCAGAGACAAGTTTAACCCTCGGAGCAATCGCTCTATTTTTACCGGATATCCTTATAGCCAAAAGGGCTAGCGGGTTTATGATTTAGAAACTGGTACTGTGAGTGTTTCTCGTGATGTACGTTTCTGTGAATTAGAGTTTCCCTATGAGAACCTCTCTTCTTCCTCTGCATCTCAATATGATGATGTTCCCATGTCTGCATCATCTCCTTTTTACAATTATGATTCGCCTCTATTTACTCCTACAATGACTTTGTCCTCTGCGGATACACCATCAGGGTCCTCTCCGGTACAAAATCCAGACCCTGCAACTGAAGATATAACATCTTCTTCTTTGTATGTTCCTGATACTGACATACATGTTTCTTCTCCTCATGAGAGTCTCGTTGAAGCAGAGGAACAATCTGAAACTGCTGTTGGAAGAGAAAGCTTTAGGATGAATATGAAGAAAGTGTTTTAAGTGTTTAGGAGAG
>OVAX01003321.1:0-20671 GCA_900406405.1 Lepidium africanum
ATTTTACAAGCTAAGTACTCAGATTTGCCTCAGCCAACTCGCCAAGCATTGGCGAGTCCAACACCCCATACTTAGCCAAAAATTGTATTTTTGGCTAAAATCTTCATGTTCAACTCGCAATGCATTGGTGAGTCCAAGCTTATGGAGTTAGCCAATTTTCAGATTTTCAAGGTTCAACTCGCCACCAATATTCACGTGGCACTGGCGAGTTCAAGGCTCAGCACTTAGCCAAATCTTCAAGTTTTCAAGGTCTAACTCGCCACCCATTCCCACCTGACACTGGCGAGTTGGACATTCTAGACTTAGCCAAAATTCATGTTTTTCAAGCTGATCTATTCCAACTCACCAGAGTGTGACGAGTGCGGCCCAGATTGAGCATTTACTGACACTAAATTTTCCAGAACTTGACCCCCAACTCGCCATGCACCCTAAAGCAACTTAGACCGACTTTGTGTTATTTGACCGACTCTTTGCTTTTGTTGACTTAAGATTAGGGCTTCCGTGTTTTAAGCCCTATAAATACCCCTTTATGTCAAAAACGTACAACATTCTCTTAAACCTAGTTTTTCCTGTTTTTGGCTAATTCCATATTTTCTCTCTGCCTCCTTCTTTATGTTCTTGCTGTTATTGCTGTTTTTCATGATTTCTGCTTGATCCTCACCTTAGGTTGTTAGATCTTGCTTTAGTTTCTTCGTTTCCGCCTTTGATTATGTTTTCTGGGTTTGTTGTTGTTCATCTTTCCATGAGTAGTGAGTAGATTCACTAGGGCTTGGTGAGGAGATGAAGTAGATCTGAGCAAATTTCTGGGTTTGTGACATTTATGCTTGATTATGCTCATAGGTGGTGCTAGACTGAATGTCCTTAATGCTTGATTTTACTTGATCACTCTGATCTTGATGTGTAGGCAATTTCTAACCGAGAGGTGTTCGATAATATGCTTGGCTTAGGTTCAGTTTAGGATTGATTCATTCTAGCCCAAGAGATTGGATGTTCAGAGAGTAAGTCGAGTAGGATAGGCTTGTTAATGTCAGTTTGAGCGCTTGATCACCAAAGAGATTTGGGTTGGGTCGCGCTTGAGCTGAGATTTCATGACCACGAGAGTGGCTTGTTTACCTTAGTATCCAGATTCACTACTTGCCTGCTTAGGTTGTTAGATAAAGTCACTACCCAGAATTCTACTTAGTTCACTGACTTCACTCTCCTCACTAGCCCATCTTCATTTATACTCTGTTTTTGAATTACTTAGTTTCTGCTTGTTTAAGTTGCATCTGTTTCATTTTACTTAGTCATTCTTCTGCTTGTTTTCTCTGGTTGCTTTCATTTGCATTTTGAGCCAATTGTGACAGATTTGCTCTAACCCTCTTTTTTCATTGATTTTGGCTTAAACTAGTTAGTCATCCTTACCCATAGTGATACCATCACGCTTTGGTTCGACAACCTTATATACTATAAGGATTTGATAACCGACTAAAAATCTTGTTATCACTAGGTCTAGCAACACACATACATTATATCTTGCCTATAAATAGGCCTTGTTCCTCTTTGTATCAAATTAATCTAATGAAATCATTTGAACAAAATAATCTCTCTCATTTTCATTCTCGTTTCTCCAATGTTCTAGTTTAAACTTCTCCAAAACTAACACTCCATTCCTTGGATTGTAAATATCATTGCATTTTTTGTTTTGGTAGTGGTCTAGAATTCTTCTTCAAGCTTTTATGCACATAAGGGACTGTGTGATTTAAGTTTGGGGGAGGGTTCTAGAGGATATTAACATGTTTTATGTGTTCTTAGTTTTGATCTTCCATATAGTTCATGCATTGCATATATAGCATAAACATCCATAAAGATTTTTCATTTGAGCATATTTCACTGCATATCATGACATTTAAGGCATAGAAAAGCATTAACATCTGAAATTTCTTGAAAATGCATTTCACAAAAACAAAGTGTTCATGTAGTTGCATTCATATAGGATTGAGTCTAGATGCTTTTGTTGGGAATTGATGAGTGCAATTGGTAGAGGTGCAAACAACAATTAAAATTCAACAAACGCACAACATAATATGTAGACGTATGCATTTGAGGTTCAAACCCAAGGGAGTAATGGTTGCAACAATAGGGATGCAAGAGCCTATGTCAATCTAGAGTGATCAAGCAAGTGATGGATTATGCAATTAAGAACCAAAACTAAGAGGAAATAAAATAAGCAACAAGAAAATGCATCTACAAGTAACCAAACCAACAAGCAAAATCCAACAAGATCAAACAAGACAAAATGCAATCGAAATTAAGCAAGAAAATGCCCACAATGACAATCAATCTAGGGATAGGGCAAATGAATGAAATGATGCAACAAGGAATCCATTAAGCACCACCTAGGGCATGGAACAAAACAAACATAGCAAGACTAGCCCACTCTCATGGCACTAATCACTATTCTAGAGAAATGACCACTACAAAAAATATGATTATTGATAGCACTGTATAATAGCATTTTTTATGAAACTGCTATCGTAAATAATTTGTAAAGTTTGATATCTATATCATAGCGTTTTTTAAATGTTTAGCTGATTAATAGCAGAGATGGAAACTAAAATTTGTTTGGAGGGAGAATATTTTATACTTAGAATTTTTGTTAAAAGCTTTATTCGCTTTTTGGAGGGACTAAGTTCTTTTTACTTGTGCAAAAAAAACAAAAACAGGACTAAGTTCCCTTTTCCCCTTTTCGGAGTCGAAAGACTCGAAACCCTAAATCTCATTTTTCCGAAGTCCATACTATATTTTCTTGTGATAGGTGAGTTTATCTTCTCCAATTTGCTTGTCGAGTGTAATATGAGACTGAGTTTGTCCTAGTTTTGAGTTCGTGATTGATTGGTGTAAGGTTTGACGAGGACGAAGCTTGGTTAAGGTATTTCTCTTATTTCATGAAATCAATAAATTGATTATAAATTAGAACCAAATCGAAGCTTGATTTTGATCGAGGTTTACATTTTAGAAGTTTTCAATAGCAGGTGACTGGTTCAAGTACTGCTAGTTGTGTGGTGCTCAGCCCTGCAAGAACGGAATCTTCTGTTCATTCTTAAATGATTTGGGATTGTTTAAGATATTGGAAGCTGGGATTTTATGGGATGTGAGATTTTTCAGGTTCTAATGGTTTCATCAGGTTCATGTTTATCTAGTTTTCTTTTAAGATGTTACGATCTGTTCATTTGGAAGGTTACACTTTGTATAAGTATGTTCGCATATTATCATTTGTATAGAGAACGATATAAAGGTATCGTAGCATGCTTCTTTGTTTATATCCAGTTTGTCGTACTAAGATGATGTTCTTTACATTATATTTTCCACGTTCAATATGCAAGCAATATAGATATTTCATTCTGCATCTCGAGTTCTTATGCATATGTGTTTACCTTCGTTACCAATAGAAACAAATTCCAATAGTTTGTGGATAGCAAACCAATGATAAAAAAATGACCACAACAATGAACTTGAAATTCCATAAAATGGCATCTTCCTTCACGAGATGAGTCTCTAAGGTTTGAGTCTCCTCTTGAACTCCATATTGTATCAGTTTTTTCATTGTTGTAGATGGAGGGAGCAGTAGAGTAGTAAGAGGAAGATAGAGAAACATTTTACATCGTGCTTGGAGTCTTGAGTCTTTTACTCAATATAATTGCAAAGTCTTAATTTAAATACATGTCTTTGAGAAGAAAGCAGGTGACGGCTGTGTTTCAAATGGTAATATACATCAGCAAAAGAAGACTTCAATGTTGATGAAGCATTCTTAACCATTGCCAAAACTGCTCTTGCAACTGAACATGAAAATGATATGTATGTTTCCTCTTTGGTTAAGCCTAATGAGAGCTTGGAAACCATTAAATCTTGATTGAATTAAGATACAAGTGAAATGAGTACTGATTATGTTCACCGGCTAAAACTTATCACTGAGCTAATCACTTCAAACATGAATTCAACTTTAATTGTTTAAAAGTGTGTGTGTGTTAAAGCATTTCTCTGCTTCCACTTCCCATGATTGGTAAAGCATTTCTCTGCTTCCACTTCATCACAATTTGTAAAGCATTTCTCTGCTTCCACATCACTATAATGTGTGTGTTAAAGCTTTGATTCTTGTGGGAAGTTGTAGACGCAGATCTGTACTGATTAAGAGTAATATGATTCATTGATTTTAGATAATAGAGCTCTTGATTTCTTTGGATTTTAGAAAACCATAAGGAACAACCACATGCCATGTTTATATATGATATAGCTAACTCAAACAACGTTATTTATGTGATTTTATCACAAAATCTAGAGCATGCAGTCAAACTTGACACTAGAAGAGATTCATGAGAAATATGCCAACTTAGGAAAGAGGTACATCTTTTCCTTTTTGTGTAAGTGTAGTATAAAAAAAGAACATAATGGGTATGTATGAAAAGGTTAATGTGTTTATAAACGTTTGAAATGTTTCCAGGATTATGTTGAATTCTATTTGGTCTAATTCAATTATTGATTTTTTAATGCAAAATTTCTGGTGCACTCACGAGGTATGAATTCACATGTGTATAGAAACCAATTAATCAAGAACCAAAACTTTGATCTTCCTTTGTCATGATAAAATTTGATTTGTAGAAATGGAAGAGAATAAAGGTAAGATTAGATTTAAACTTGGAGAATCCATGGGAGGAGCTGTTGTATTGTTCTTAGATCGGAAGAAACTTCGTTTTTGGGACTGTGACGTTTGGTTGCACCCATGCGCAAGGTTTGTGATTTTCTTGTTTCATTATTGTTTTTAGTGTATCCTTAATCTTGTATTGTTAACTTCCAAAAACAAATTGAGTATATAGTGAGTCTCATCGTCTAAGTATAGTGTGGGATCCATTATTATTTTGTGGTTTTTATAATACACAAATTTCAATAATGTCATAAGAATTAGATTAAATGTTTCAATTATTTTATTGTTCTTCATGTTGATAAAGATGTTAGTCTGAATTTGTAGGAACAATTTGATCATATTTAACATGGTAAATAGAAAGGTAGACGACACTAACTGGAGAAATTGAGAACACAAAGTAAGAGCTGCAACATACAAGGTTTTAACCAGTCTTTTTGCAGTTGTTCTTCTTGGTGTCAATGTGTAATTTGATTTGTGATTTCTGGTTTGCAAAACGGCTATTGACTATGAGAAAAAAGAGTACACTAAAAATAATGAGCATGGTTAAAGATGCTGCAGTTTGGAAGCCTTTTTTTTGAAATCGAGAATTAGGTACATCTGTTACATGGTTATATGGCCATAGGACAAAATGATTGTCTATTGAACTGATATAGTAAAATATTGTGTGATGTTACAATCTTTTGTTGCATAATGATGGATTTATGATGGTACGGATCAGATTTAGGAACTTGTAATCTTTTTGATGTGAAACATGTATGGATTGGTGACTTTTGAATGTTCAATATATATATGAATTGGAATCAGAAAGGTATCTTGTATATGGTAAATGTATTACAGATTAATGATGAGCGGAAAAGTGCACCAAAAAACGCACAAGTAAACGTAAAATATCGTACAAAATATTTACCCTATGTAATATCTTGTAGCGCATAAATGTTGTCATTATTTCAATTATTAGAGCAAAAAAGTGTTGTTCAAAAACATATTTTACAACAATAGAAAAACGCTATAGTAAAATATATGGTAGCGCGAAACAATTATAATAAAATACTATTCAATATCAAATAAATAGTGCTATCATAAAATATGATATAATAGCATAGAGTAAAAGTGCTATAATATGTACGGACCCTATTATAGCTTCGGCAGTAATAGTGTTCATGAATGCGCTATATATTATGTATAATAGCATTAATCGTAAGCTAATAATGAACATATTTCTTGTAGTAGACCCAACTAAACTCTCATCTGTTAGATCAAGTGTCCAAAATGCTTTAAAAACTAGTCCACTATGACCATTCAATCCCATAACATCATCTCTTGAAGGCTATGGAGAAAGAACCCTAAAATAGACTTTCGGGAATTTCATCGAACACCTATCAAGTGATAATTTTCCTAGAAACAAAACTCAAGTGATCAAGGAGAGTTAAGCATTAATACTACCTAAATAGGAGGATCTAACAATCCTAAGCATCAATCAATCATCACCAAGCCCTAGATCTAGCCACAACCTAAACCATTGTTGAAGACTACTCACTAATACACATATTGAAATTGAAAATAAACAAGGAAGAAAAGCAATGCATAATGAAAAAGACAAGAGAAATAAACAAGAGATTCTTAATTAAATTAAGAAATGACCCAAATAGATGGATCATCCAAAAGGATCCCAATGTTTCTTCTCAAATCTCTTTCAAAGTGTTCTTGAGAAAATGAGAGAAAACTATAATATGAATTTAAAAACTTAGGAAAATTAGAAGCTTAATGTGTTTGTGTGTCCATCCATGTATTTATACCCCTTGGGATTAGGGTTTTGAAACAACTTAAATTGAACTGAAATAAACAGGGACAAACCGATCTAAACCGAAAATCCAACCGTAATGTCAAAGTGGTTCATATCATCTTAGGTCATGCAGGTCGAGACCTTGGTCGAGAACAAGAGGAATCACGTCTCCACGGGTGGTGGTCTTGGTCGAGGTTGGGCAATACGGGTCGAGGACAATGGCATATGCGGTTGAGGCATGGGACGTAACGGGTCGAGGACGGGCATCACAGTTGAGGCTTTGTGTGGCTTCGGTCGATTCTTATGTACTGATGCTTCTGCTTGATCCATGAGGTAAGCGTCGGGTGTGACTTCGAGACGTATTGGTCGAGAGCTAATTTCACGGTCGAGGTTTCGCTTCCTACAGTCGAGGCTCTTGGGTGTGTTGGGTCGCGGCTCCATCGTGTATCTGGCCGCGGCCGGCCTAGAGACTTTTCTTTAGGTTGCGGCTTTGATTGGCTGGCCGCGGCCGGCCTTCTCATTTCTTCACTTCCTTTTGACGATTTTGAGCCCCCAATCCGAGCCTTTTTCTCCATATGTTCAAATCCAAGTCCCTTTTGTGCAACTCCATCCTTTTAGCTCCAATCTCCATAGTGTCAAGCTTCCAATCACCTAAAAAGACCAAAAAACAAGAAAATATGCCAATACAAGGCCTAAGGACTCTAATGCATGAAAATGACCCTAAGTGAACCTAAAATGACATGATATGCAACTAAATGACTTAAATAATACTAAAATGCATTAAAACTAGGATAAAAATGACACACATAAACTCCCACGGACCTGCCTTTTGCTTGTCCTCAAGCAAATAAAGACAAAAATCTGAAGAAGAAGTTGAGACTGGGAACTCAAAGCCATAAACTAACATAGTTTAATGCTAAGCTCACTATCCAAGATGGCAATTCTATGATGCAATAGGTGCCAAGTTTACTCAAAAATCTAGCAATACTCATCAAAGCTCAACCTAAATTCAACTTTAACCTACACTATGCATTCAAATCAACTAAACCTTTTAACATTCAAAAGGTTCAATGCTCAACATAAAAGGATCACTCAAGAAACGAAACAAGATTTAGGATAATGCTAAAGGTCTAAGCCAATCTACACATACAAGAGTAGACTCTCATCTACCCAACCTATACAAAAATCCACTAAAATCCCTAAAGCTACAATAATCCCCATTGATCCTAAAATCTACCCTTCTCTCACAAGGATAACTCACTCTTTTCCCATACGTTCTTGGATCAATTTCTTTTTCTTTGCTTCATTTCTTTCTAAGGAAAGGGGTTTATAACCTTGGACATCTAGCGAGTTTGGATTCTCTTAAACTTATGGCTCATCTTTGTTTTAAATCCTTTTTGATTCTAATCTTCTCCTTTTCATTTCCTTGAACCACATAACCATTCTTATGCAACCAAATCCCTTTACTAGACTCTTTTAACAATCACTTTAACATCCTCTCTCTCCTAATCCTTCTTTGAACACCACTTTTTAATCGATCACTTTATCAACCTTTTTTCCCATAAATAATTTTAATGTTCAACACACATACATACTCTTACCCCAAAATAAGGTTCCCACCTAGTCATATTTGGTCCAAAAATTGTGAACCAAAACTACATGAGAGACCACACTTGTTGGCTCTAACCTAACACTTTATTCCAAACTCTTTTCCAAAAATAGGCCTAACACACACGAAACATGAAGGCTTGAATGAAAGCTAGGCTAAGGGTGTGGAGACTAATTCATAAAATGAACTAGCTATTTAAGTAACATAGAGTGGCAAAATGGTGAAAGATACTCAAACATGTATATGTGATCCACAAGTTCAAAATGCAATGAAAAGTGTGATAATTAATTATCAAAATTAGAGTCAAACATTCCAAGCATGGTTCAACCTTAATTTCAACTAGCAACCTAAAGCATCAAACAATTAACATCTTGGGTGTTGAACTTAGCAAGTAAATCATTTAATCTACTCGAAGCAATAATATCATTGTTCCCATGCAAACCTATATGATTCTAAGACTCAATCCTAAAATGATATGCAAATGCAAACTATATGCTTGTTTTTGTGCTTTTTTCAAAATTTTTATATGAAAAACCGAAAAAATGACTCAAGATATGTAAAACAACAAAACTAAAAACGTCATTAGCACTAAGCTCCCTCCCCCGGACATACTTTTCACCATCTCGGTGAGATATTAAGCTCAAAGAAGAAAAACCAAATAAATATACAAAAGAGTGATTGGTACCTTGTTTATTTTGAATGATTGCCCAATGTATAGACTGGGCATCATTACTTTGTTTTTCAATTAAGTTCGGAGGTTTTCGACTTTGTGGATCATCGCAACAACGTTCTTCCTCATAGTAGTCTCTACACACTATCTCTTCCTCATCCGATATGCATCTGACTAGCTTGTGAATTGTGGGTAGTTTCCAATAGTTTTGATGAATCGGTGTGCCAATGCTCACTTGATAGTCAATGCTAGCTTGGGGTGAAGGATGTGGCTTGGTAGGAGACTTGTCCTTTGGTAATGGCTTTGAGGTTGTTGCCATTGAATTCTTAACCGTCCATTGGTTGGTTTTATAGCCTTGAGTTGATTAGTTTTGAACTTTTGGTGGCATTGTCCCCTACAATAAATGAAGTCCAAGTATAAGACTATAGAGAAATGAATGGGATTGTAGTGTGTTATCAAATGGTATATTAGATCTTGGGAAATGAAGGTCGTCCCAATAGTGTTCGATCTTGAGGCTCTTCATCCATATTTATGACAATGAAATCAGTGGGGATCTCAACGTTGCCTATCTTGATAGGCAAATTTTCTAGCAAGCCTTGTGGAGAGCGAGTGCTTCTATCAGCGAGCACTAGTGATAGCTTGCTAGGCTTGTAGTTATTAAATCCCAGCCTCTTTGCCACAGTATAAGGCATTAGGCTTATGGATGCACCAAGATCACATAGTCCTTTCTTGAAGTTGAGATGACCCAGCAAACAGGGTAGAGTGAACGTCACTAGATCCTCAAGTTTTCTTAGCACAACCTTAGCTTCATCTACAGCTTGACATTCAAAACTCTCAACCTCTAAACCCTCAATTAGACGAACCTTAGCTTTCACTACTTCCTTTAAAAATTTTTGATACTGTGGGATCAAGGCAATTGCATCAAGCAATGGAATTTTAAGCTCAACCTCCCTCATCTGCTTTTCAAACAGCTCCTTGAATTTCATAGTTTGATCTTTCTTTAGGCGAGTTGGGAATGGTGCTTGGGGTTTTGCAGCATTTGCCTTAGGCATTGTAGGCTCAGAAACAGGATTTGCCAAAGTTTTAGACTCAACTAGCCTAGTTATTTGGCGAGTTGGACCGGCGAGTTGGGAAGTGTTTTTCTTCCCAGCTTGTTCATCCTCCCCATCTTGAAGATCACTGTCCTTAGTGGCTGTAGGTTCAACTGCTCTAGTGGGAAGCTCCTTACTACTTATGAGGGTAATGGACTGAGCAGTGTATTCTTTTGAATTCTGTACTGCTTTGCCTGGAAGCTGACCCTGAGTCTTGACAGTAGTAGAGGCTTATAGGCTTTCCACGTATTTCAAGCGAGCATTCAATGTTTCGAACTTGCAATTCAGGTCATCGTGTGATGCATCAATTTTTCTGTGAACCTCAGTCAATTGCTTGCTAAAGGTCTCAACTTTCTGAGTTTGGCTCTGTTGAATTTGCTGAAGCATCTCCATTATGTCTGAAGTTGCTTTCGTTTCCGAGGTTGAAGCTGAAGGTGCAGGCTTGAAACTTTGATAATATTGTTGTTTTGGAACCCATGCTTTCTGTTGTGCAGGCTTAGGAGGATAGACTTGATCCTCAGGGTTGGCTACATTATTGCTGCGGTATGACAAATTATTGTTGTGCTTGAAGTTATTCCACTGCCTTTGACCGCCTTGATTTTGTAGAAAGCTGATCTCTTCAACCAACTCGTCTTTCCCGTCTTCAGGTGTATCCTCTTCTACCAGATTGACTTGCCTATGATAAACTGACAGCAACTTATCTAGTTTCTCGCTCAGACTCTTCAACTCCTTGTTGCTATATGAATCAGATGCTCCAGACCTGCGCTCAACTCTATCAAACTCTTCCCCATACTAACCGTCGGCGAGTGCGAGGTTCTCTATGAGCTCTCTTCCATCATCAAAATCTTGACTCAGAAAATATAAATTGCTAGTTGTATCTAGCAACATCCTCAGCTTTGGTTGAATGCCCTTGTAGAACTGGCTTAAGATGGTTTCTTTTGAAAATCCATGGTGAAGGCATTGAGACTGGTATGTTTTGTATCTCTCCCAAGCCTCAGCTAGAGACTCCCTCCCACTCTGAACAAAGTTGGAGATGGAATTTTGCAGCTTGGCTATCTTGGAGGTGGAGAAAAACTTAGCTAGAAACACCCTCTTACAGTCAGCCCAAGTTGTTATGATACCTTGAGGAAGGTGCTTTTCCCAAATATGAGCCTTATCACCAAGTGAAAATGGGAACAAGCAATGCTTCAAGGCATCTTCAGATAGGCCGTTGATCCGAACCGCAGATTCTCTCAAACTCGTCAAGATGATCGAGTGGATCTTCAGCTAACAACCCATGAAATTTATTGTTCTGCACCATAGTAATCAAGCCACTCTTGATTTCAAAGTTGTTGTTTGGAATGGGAGGGGGTCGAATGCCATAGCTCCGAGTTTGAATATTAGGTGCATCACCTGCTCTGATAGGCCGCAGTCGTCTAGGTAGAGGCGAGTCTGGAGGAGTAATATGGGGTTGCTGCTGGTTCCCATCAGTTGAGCTGTCAGGCGTGGTGTTGTTATGATCCATAGATCTGTGTTCTGTGTTCTAGCCCTCTATCCTGTCCCTTTATTCTCTTAGTACTCGTTGAAGTTGTTGTATGTTGTTTAGAGGACTTAGCAAATTCTGGGTGCCTTGAGAACGGGTGTGAGGCATCAACGCAAGGTAACAACTAGGGAAGTCTTAACTCGTCGAGTGGTGTGACAAGTTGGACGAGTGACAGACCTGAAAACACACCAAAGATTGAACAAACACGTCTGAAACACATGTTAGAAACAAACAAAAGAAAATGAAACTTGATCTTAGAAAGTTTTTAACCCTAAGTGTAACAATCAAACGCTTATTTGGCAATGGCGCCAATTTGATAACAGAGATTTTTAGTCCGGTTATCAAATCCTTATAGTATATAAGGTTGTCGAACCAAAGCATGATGTTATCACTGTGGGTAAGAATGACTATCTAGTTCAAGCAAAATCAGGGAAAAACATTGGATGTAATTGATTCTGTCACAATCAACTTAGAAAGCAAAACTAAACAATCAGAGAAAATAGGCATAAAAATTACTAAGTAAAATTAAACTGAGTAGAAACACATGAAACTTGAAAACAGAAACTAAGTAAAATGTAGAAATAGAGTGAGCAAACAGCAGAAATAGATGGCGAGTTGCAGTAGTTAAATGAAGATAAGCCAATGAGGAGAGTGAAGTGAATGAACTAAGCAGAAATCTGGGTAGTGATTTTGTCTAACAACCTAAGTAGGCAAGCAGTGAATCAGGATACTAAGGTAAACAAGCCACTATCATGGTCATGAAATCTCAGCTAAGGAGCAATCCTAACCCAATCTCTTGGTGATTAAACGCCTGAACTGGCATTAGCAAGCCTAGCCTACATGACCAACAAACTCTCTGATCATCCAATCTTTTGGGCCAGAATGAGTCAATTCTAAACTGAACCTAAGCCAAGCATATCATCAAACACCTCTCGGCAGAGATAGCCTACGAATTAGATTTTGAGTGATCAAGTCAAAATAAGGATGAAGAACATTCAATCTAGCACAGCCTATGACAATATTCAAACACAAACATCACAAACCTAGAAAACTGCCCAGATCTACTTCATCTCCTCACTAAGCCCTAAGAAATCTACTCACTACTCATAGAATGAAGAACAATAACAAACCCAGAAAAAATGATTAAAGGCATAAAGAAAGAAACAAAAACGAGATCTAACATCCTAAGGTGAGATTCAAGCAGAAATCATGAAAACTTGGTAAGAACAGCAAAAACAGCAAAAAACAATAAGAAAGAGGCAGAGAGAAATCTGGGATTAGCGAAAAGAGGCAAGAACTAGGTTAAAGCTTGGATACGTTTTCAGCTAAAACAAGGGTATTTATAGGGCTTAAAACACCGAAGCCCTAATTTTAAGTCAACAAAGGTAAACAGTCAGTCAAATAAAATGAAGTCGGTCTAAGTTGCTTCAGGGTGCATGGCGAGTTGGGGGTCAAATTCTGGAAAATTCAGCTTCAGTAAATGCTCAATCTGGCTGCACTCGTCACACTCTGACAAGTTGGAATGGCTCAGCTTCAAAAACATGAATTCTGGCTAAGTTTGGAATGTATAACTTGCCAGTGTCAGGTGGGAATAGGTGGCGAGTTGGACCTTGAGAACTTGAAGATTTGGCTAAGTGATGAGGCTTGAACTCACCAGTGTTAGGTGAATATTGGTGGCGAGTTCAGTCTTGAAAATCTAAAAATTGGCTAAGTCCTTAAGCTTGGACTCGCTAGTGCTTGGCGAGTTGAACATGAAGATTTCAGCCAAAAATACAATTTTGGCTAAGTATGGGATATTGAACTCGCCAATGCCTGGCGAGTTGGCTGAGGTAGATCTGAGTACTTAGCTTGTAAAATCCTCAGTTCTTGATGTTTTGGCTTCAGCTCTTGAGTTTTAGGCCTAACTTGCAGTCTTCATGCTTGTTTGCTCCAAAATGCTCCTAATTGACCCAAAGTGCTCCAAATTTCTCTAAAGTTCCTGAAACGCTCCAAATGCTATGCAAATGCAAGAATAATCCTAATTGGACTCTAAAATGCAAACTATGGAATGTAAATAAATGAAAACATATGCAAACTATGAAACTAAAATAGGCAAAATGCATGAATATCAAATGTATGCAACCCTAGCCGCGACCCGTCCCGCGACCTACATTGGTAGCGGGTACTTGCTATCATCTGAAGACCACATCCCAAGCTCCCATCCATAGGCTGCCAGATGAGAGCTCTTGACCGGACACCCGACCTACATTGGTCGCGGGTAGGAATCTCCATCCGTAAGCAGTATCCGAACGTGATCCCTCGATCTGTTCGTCCCGCGAGCATCAACCGTATGTGAAGTCTCCACCAGAACCGTGACCTGTATTGGTCGCGGGTTGTGAAGCCAACTCCCACAACATCTTTGCGATCCATCCCGTGACCCGTTCCGGTCGTGGATTTCAGCCACTTGACGAGTCTCGAGCCGACCGCGATCCATTTCAGTCGCGAGCACCAAACCTCTTGAGCCACCCACAATTCATTCCAGCCGCGACTACCAAACCTCTTGACCAGGCCGCGACCCGCATAGCCCACAGACGCGTGAACCATCAGCAATGTTTTGAACTTTTTTTTTCTAATTAAAACTGGTTTGTCCCGGTTAAGTGGTTTGATTTAAGTAATCTGAAACCCTAATACCAAGGGGTATAAATACTTGGTTAGGGTACCAACACATTAAGCTTATCATTATCTAAGGTTTTTATTAGATCTAGCTATAGTTTTTCTCTCTTTTCTCTCTAGAACATCTTTGAAGGTGATTGAGAAAAAACCTTGAGATCCATTTGGATGATCCATATTTTTGGGTCATTTTTAATCTAATTAAGAATCTCCTGTTTATTTCTCTAGCTTATTTCATTATGCATTGGTTTTATTGCTTGTTTGATTTCAATATGATCGTGAGTAGTCTTCAAGGATGATTTAGGTTTTGGCTAGATCTAGGGCTTGGTAATGATTGATTGTTGCTTAGGATAGTTAGAATCTCCTATCTAGGTGCTCTTAAAGCTAGATTCATCTTGATCACATGGATTTAGATGCTAGGAAAATCATTGCCCGAGAGGTGTTCGAAAAAATTCCCGAATGACCTAATTTAGGGATCTTTCTCCATAACCATTAGGAGATGATGTTATGGGATTTATTGGTCATAGTGGACTTGATTGTAAAGCATTTTGGAGTCTTGATCTAACAAATGAGAGTTTAGTTGGGTCATTTCGCTTGAATAGTGACTAGTGCTATGAGAATTGGCTAGTCTAGCTTTGATTGTTGTGTTCCATGTCCTAGGTGGTGCATTCATTGCTTCCTTGTTGCATCATTCTTTCAATTGCCTTGTCTTTAAATTGATTGTCATTGCCTAGATCATTCGCCTTTATCATATTGTTATTCACTTGTTTAATTTAGATTGCATTTTGCTTGGTTTAATCTTGTTTGCTTTGATTGTCGATTTGGCTATGATTAGTTGCATTTGCTTGTTTCTTGTTTTGTTTGTCTCTTGTTTTAGTTTTTAGTTTTGCATCCTCCATTTCTCATCATTGCTCTAGATTAACATAGTTCCTTGCATCCCTATTGTTGCAACCAAAACTCCTTTGGGTTTGAACCTCAATTGCTCCACAATGACATGATTGTTTGAGCAGTTGTTGATTTATAAATGTAATTGATTGTTCTTGAGTATGCAAATGCTCTTTCATCAATTACACACTCAGACTGGCATGAAGAAGCAATCCTAAACAACCAACTAACCCTCTGAACAACCAATCTCGTGGGTCAGAAAAGCTAATCCTAGATCAAACTAAGCCTAGCATATCATCAAGCACCTTCTAGGCATGACAGCTGCGAATCATTTTTCAAGTGATCAGGTTGAAACAAGCATTAAGATCATTCAACCTAGCAAGACCTATGATAGAATTTAAGCAAACAAGAAAAAAAGCCTATGGCCAGACCTAAATCTACTCCATCTCCTCACAAAACCCTAAGCAAACTACTCACTAAGCATGATGGAAAGCATAAACTCAAGCATAGGAATGAAAGACATAATGAAAAATTACAATAAAAGATGAAAACAAGATTAGTTAACTAACCAAACTTAAGATTTAACAAAGATCCAAAGTTTTCAACAAAGAGGTAAAGTGCAATGACAAAGACAATACGAAAAGTGCTCTAGATGTTGCTAAAAGACGACACAAGCAGTTTGGCTTTGTTCTTCTTTACTGCACTCACTGGTCTTTAGGCGAGTTTGAGTGGCGAGGTGAACTGAAAAGGCGTGTGAAATCTTCAGTTTGCAAGGTCTTCTTTTCAGGCGCTTTGTCTTAGGTTAATCCTTGCAGTCTTTGTGCCAAATCCACTCCAGAATGCTCTAAATAAGCTCAAAGGTACCTGAGATGCTCCAAATGCAACGTGTATGCAAATAAATGCAGTGCAAGCCTAAAAGGACCTAACATGCTGAATATGCAATGAGAATTAATGCAAACATATATGAATTGTGCAGCTAAACATGGCCCAAAGTGAAGCAAGCTATGGAGGAGAAGATGACACAAGCACAAAGGAGAATGGTTGGGATAGTGAACGGTTTAAAGAGCTCAATGCCAAGATAGATAAGTTGAGTCAAGTGTTTCTTCTAAGTCAAAGAAGAGTGAATGTAGTGGTGGATAAGGGAATTGGTCATCAAGGTTCTAAAGGAATGACTATGGAAGGTAATGATTTTACCCAAGAAGAGTGTAGTTATTTGGGAAGCCAAGGAAGTTATCAAAGCCTAAGCTACACTCAAAGGTCAACATTACCCATATAGAGCATCCACCGATACTTCTTGGAGATTTAGAGGAGGGCCAGTCATTAATCCAATGGATATTTACTCTTCCGAGTTTAGATTTGATCAGCCTTTGCAAATTAGAGGAAGCACCTTGTCACATCATGTAAATTCCAAACCCCCTCCAATGAGTGAATTAGGTGAGATTAGGAACATGATCAAACAAATCATTGAAGGTCAAGCTAGAAGCTAAGTTGAGATGACTACTACATTGGATAAGATTAAGCATAAAGTCGAAGTTGGTCACACCGAGTCCCAAGCTAAATTCAAAGACATCTACTGCCACTTAAAGGACCTAGACAACCGACTTACACTAGCAACCTCAACTAGTTTGAAATCGGTTCCTATGTCTCCAAGTAAATCAGAAGATTCACTTAAGGCTTATTGCAAGTCTATAACACTTAGAAATGGTAAAGAGTTATCAACTAAGAAGATTGCAAAGGAGAAAGATAAAGAGTCGGTGGAGAAGACGAATGAAGTTGTTGATTTGGAAGAGGAACCGGTTGGTGAAAGTGAGGTAGTTGAGGAACTTAAAAAATCTAGTGAAGCAAAAGGCAAGGAGAAAGATGATTTTCTTGAGAAAGCAAGAAAGTATGTGCCACTACCCTACGAACCTAAGTTGTCATTTTCGGGTCGTTTCAAGAAACAAATCTTGGCTAAGCAAACAGAGAAGTTTATGGAGCTTATAGATGGACTTATGGTCATGATGCCCCTTATGGATATGATAAGGACAAACCCGACTTACTCAAGATTCTTGAAGGACCTAGTGACTAATAAACAAAAGATGGAAAAAGGGATGGTAATGATGAGCTATCAATGTAGTGCAATTATCAAGAGAGACCTACCCAAAAAGCTTGAAGATCTGGGTAGCTTCACCCTTCCATGTGCCTTAGGGACTTTGAAATTCCCTAAGTGTTTATGTGATTTGGGATCAAGTTTGAACCTTATGCCCCTCACAGTTGCTAAGAGGATTGGTATTACATCATTTCGAAAGTGTAGGATCTCCTTGGTTTTGGCCGATTGCTCAGTTCGAATCCCGGTTGGCATAATAGAGGATTTGCCTTTGAGAGTTGGGTAATTTGATGTGCCTACTGATTTTGTGGCATTAGAAATGGATAAAAAACCGGTAGATCCGCTCATTTTAGGAAGAACTTTCCTTGCAACCGCCGGAGCATTGATTGATTGTAAGAGGAGACGAATTGGTTTGCAACTTGGAGACTCAATCGTTAACTTTGACATCAAGAGGATAATGGATAAGCCTGATGTAGGAAATCAATGCTTCATGATCAAGACTTTAGACATGTTGGAAGGTGATATGAATGAGGAATTGAGTATAGAAGATCCATTGCAAATCACCTTGACTATGAAGAATAGCAAATTTGATTATTTGAGCCTTGATAGTATAAGGTATGAAGGAATGCTAGAATCCGTCTAGAAGACGAATCAAGGACTTCCATTGAACCACAAAGAAGGTTGAATCAAAGCTTAAAAGATGTGGTGAGGAAAGAGATTTTTAGACTTCTAGATGCATGGATTATTTATCCAATTTCAGATAGCAAATAAGGTTTTCCAATTCATGTTGTGCCCAAAAAGGGTGGGGTAACCGTGATTAAGAATGATAAAGATGAGTTGATTCCGACTAGGATAGCAACTAGTCATAGGATGTGCACGGAGTATATGATGCTGAACTTTACCACTAGAAAAGATCATTTTCCATTACCATTCATACATCAAATGGTTGAAAGGTTATCTAATCATTCATATTATTGCTTTTTGGATAGATTTTCGGGTTTCTTCCAAATACCAATTCATCCCAATGATCAAGAGAAGACGACATTTACATGTCCTTATGGTACTTTTGCTTATCGAAGGATGCCATTCGGATTGCGTAACGCACCGGGCATATTCCAACGGTGTATGTTGTCCATATTCTCAGATTTGATTAAGGAGGTAATGGAAGTGTTTATGGATGATTTTTTGGTGAATGGCTCTTGTTTTCATGTTTGCTTGTCCAATTTATGCAGGGTCTTACAACGATGTGAAGATACAAACTTGGTTTTAAATTGGGAAAAATGCTACTTTATTGTTTGAGATGGTATTGTACTTGGTCATCAGATATCTAGCAAAGGGATTAAGGTTGATGAGGCCAAGATTGAGATCATTGAGAGTTTGTCGCCACTATATACGGTTAAGGGTATTGAAAGTTTTTTGGGACATGCCGGGTTTTATCGTCGATTCATCAAGGATTTTTTGAATATAACTCGGCCTTTAACTCGGCCTCTTTGTAAGGATGTTGAGTTTATCTTCGATGAGGAATGTTGTTAGGCATTCATGCAACTTAAGGAAGCTTTGGTAAGTGCTCCAATTGTACAAGCTCCGGACTAGACTTTACCCTTCGAAATCATGTGTGATGCTAGTGACTATGCAATTGGATCTGTCTTGGGTCAAAGAAAAGATAAGAAACTTCATGTGATTTATTATGCAAGTAAAACCCTCAATGAGGCTCAAATGAGGTATGCAACTACGGAGAAGGAATTCCTTGCCGTCGTATTTGCATTCGAGAAGTTTAGGTCCTACCTAGTTGGGTCCAAAGTGATTGTAAACACGGATCATTTGGCACTAAAATATTTGATGAAGAAGAAAGATGCCAGGCCGAGGTTGTTGGGAGGATTCTATTGCTGCAAGAATTTAATGTTGAGATCATTGATAAGAAGGGGATTGAAAATGGAGTTGCAGACTACCTCTTAAGGCTTAGAATAGATGATTACTTGCCCATAAAAGATATGCTTTGGGAAGAACACATTTTGTTTATCCGAGCAATCGAGAACACAACAAAGATCATGGATGAGGTTGCAACAGTGGAGAAGTTGAATGAAAATGGACCTTGGTATGCGGATATTGTGAACTACATTTCTTGTAGAGTTGAACCACTTAATCTCGACAAGTATGATAAGAAGAAATTCTTCAAAGAGGTTAGTAGGTATTATTGGGATGAACCGTACCTCTATAAGCAAGGGAGAGACCGACTTTATAGGAGATGTATTGTGGACAAAGAGGTACAAGGGATTTTGTTTCATTGTCATGGCTCTAGCTACAGGGGTCATTTAGCTACTTTTAAGACAGTAACGAGAGTTCTCCAAGCACGTTTTTGGTGGCCTTCTATGTTTCGAGACGCTCACAACTTCATCTCAAAGTGTGATGAATGTCAATGCAAAGGGAATATTGGGAGAAGAAGACAAGAAATGCATCAAAACTTCATCTTGGAAGTAGAAATTTTTGACATTTTGAGAATTGATTTCATGGGACCTTTTCCTTCTTCGTATGGTAATGGCTACATCATGGTTGCGGTTGATTATGTGTCTAAGTGGGTTGAAGCAATTGCCAGTCCGACCAATGATGCAAGAGTTGTGCTCAAGCTATTTAAAACGATAAGCCATTTCATTAATAAGGTCTTTGAGAGTCTCTTAAAGAAATATGGTGTAAGGCACAAGGTTGCAACTCCTTATCATCCTCAAACTTCAAGTCAAGTTGAAGTTTCAAACCGGCAAATCAAGGAGATTATTTCAAAAACAACACAAAAGGCTCCAAAGGATTGGTCAAGAAAGTTAGATGATGCATTGTGGGCTTATCGGACGGCATACAAAACACCATTGGGAACTACACCATCCAACATGTTATGCGGAAAGGCTTGTCATCGCCCTGTTTAGTTGGAATACAAGGCCAATTGGGCAATTAGGTTGTTGAACTTTGATCTCAAGCCAGCTATGGAAAGACGATTGATAGAATTGGAAGAACTTGATGAGATGTGTCGAGATGCTTACGAGAGTTCAAAGATTTATAAGGAAAAAACCAAGGCCTTTCATGAGAAAAAGATTGTGAAGAGAGAGTTTAAAACGGGAGGCAAGGTTCTATTGTTTAATTCTTGGTTAAAGCTTTTCACGGGAAAGCTTAAGTCTCGTTGGTGGTCCGTTTGAAGTTAATGAAGTCTTACCGTATGGTTCGGTTGTGCTTTTGAATTCCTTTGGAGAAGAGTTTATGGTGAATAGGCACCGAGTGAAAGCTTATCGCACTGACACCTAGGATGCGACAGTAGAGAAGATTCCACTATCCGATCCTCACACCGCATAAAAACGCGGGGAACAACGTCGAACTTAAGACATAAAACAAGCGGACTTGGGAGGCAATTCCAAGCATATCCTTTGTAAATACGGTTTTTAATTTTTTATTTTAGAACTTGTTGATGAGGTTTGCGTTGAGTCTTGTGAGTCTTGTGGTAGTTTGGAATGTTTTAATGTTTGATTTTGATGTAGGATGCAAGTGGAGATCAAGGAAATGGGGATTGAAGAGGAGAAAAGAAGAGGTAGCCTACGACCCGCGACTGATGAGATTCTCCCTAGGATTAACTCTCCAAAGGCTACTGGATTTCAATGAATGTAGGTGATGCACTCGTGATTATGGTGATATTGATTTAGTTGCAGGTTTTTGAT
>OVAX01003322.1:0-20670 GCA_900406405.1 Lepidium africanum
TGTTGAGTTGTGGAGACTGATTTGCCAGGAATCCCTTGATTCCCCACGCTGAGCAGGGGTCCCTTGATTCCCCACGATTTTGGTTTTGGGCTTTCAGTTATGTATGGGCCGTGTGGCCCAAATCTCAATATATATATATATCCCAATGTAATTGTAAAACCCTAACTTTTGAGTAGTGAATCAATTAGTGTGGCCGTGGACGTAGATCAGTTAAGATCGAACCACGTAAAAATTCCTATGTCGTTTCGTCTCGTTTCTCTCTTCTCTTTCTTGCCTACGGTTACTTCATTGAATCGATCCTTAACATTTACTAGATAAGATATGGATGGAGAGAGACAATAGGGTCCATCGTAACTTGATTTCATTGCTGAAAGGATAATTTACTTATTGGGCTACGTAGGTTCTTGGGATTAGTTTCGTTATGGATTAATTCTCATTCCACTCTTTTATTGTTTCGTTTCAAATTTCAATTGGGCCTTATGTAATGAGTTTCCTGTTGATATATCTTTGTAGCTTCTCCCAGACTGTGGAGATTCCTTGATATGCTTTCTTAAAACAATTTATCAATTTACTTTTTGTCATTATGTTTGTGTAAGAGATGTTGTCTTTTATGCTGCAAACCGTATGAATTATAGAGGCATGTAGCCACTAAAAGTTCCCTACTTTATTATAGAACTGAAAAGTTGAATGCTTTTGTATGTGCATGTCTATGATATGTTTATTTCTAGATTTCTGAAAACCATGATGCAAACGTCACTGAAGATTCCTCCGATGACAAAAAGAAGAAGATGAAGGCAAATAACCGAATTTCCGGTTCAATTTTGTGGTTACGTAAATAACCGATTTTTTTTGTGGTTATCTCGTAACCTTTTAAAATAATTGGTCCAAGTTTCAGTTTGGTTTCTTTACTAAATTCCAAGTACATAGTTTATAATTTTTGAATTCTGATATTTTAGAATGAACTTTGATTAATAGATATCTCCATATACCATTTAATGTTTTTACATATATAAACCTGAATTATTTACTCTATTGTATAGAAATATACGATTATTTGTAATTGAAATCTCATAAAAGAAAACTCCAGCCATACAGAAATAAAATTTGAATTTAGGGTTTGGTTATAGATCGATCAAGTTTAGTTAATTTAATTATTGTCAAATAAAAATGTATGTGTAAAAATTCAAAAGTTTTTTCTTAACAAAAATAAAATAAAGTATGCTTTCTCTTTTTCTTTTGGTAAAATTAGGGCTCATCATTAAACATTGTGTGCAATTAAACTGATGTCATAATTTTAGGTGTATCTATGATTATATCAATAGTTTGGGATGGAAATAAACCGTACATCCTTATTACTTTGTTGTAAGTGATCCGTGAGATTTTGTAATTGTGTATTGGTTTGTTTTTACATGCAAAAGTTTATGTGTATATTTGTTGTCTATGTGGTTTTTTAATTTTTTCACTTTATTATTTATTTATCCATGTTACCAATAATTAAATGTTAAATCTTATTAAGATCTCACTGAGTAAACCAAACCATCACTGTATTTATAAGCAGTCCTATACTATCCACGAAAAAAGCTTGAACAACACCTAATATAGAATTCCCCACTAATCAAAATGAAAACATTACGTTCCTATGACATTCCAACGTAATTTAATATTTGAACTTCTAAATTTTAATATTAATGTTTATATATTAAGTATTAGATATAAAGAAAGTTTTAGTGTTTTCACATTGAACTTGTTACATGATAGTGATATTGTGATAAGCCTCTTGTTTCTTCTATATCTGACTATAATGGTATCACACACAAACATATGTAAATATATTTGTTGTAAGGAATACTATGTATTATTTCTTTTTCCATATGATCTTTTAGTGATCCGTTTTTTTTATAGGTATTGCTATTATTTAATGGATTTGGTATTTAATTAAAATGGAAATAAGGAGTTTATTCCTATTAAATCTCTACTTTGATGGACGGGTGAGATTTCAGTTGAGAATGAATGATAAGGAACCCCTAAAGAGGAACTAGGTCCTCTCTCCGCATATGTTTTTAGCCCATCATAAAGGTATTCTGAAATAAACCTAAAAGCAACACACAACGTAAGACAAAGGGGAGTGAAACCTAGAAGTCATAAACCTAAAAGCTTCTAAAATCCCTTCAGACAATGAGTAAAGGTAATTCTTAATCCCTTCTTATGATTCTATTATGTTATTAATCATGTTGCCTAAAGATCTTAGGGTTCATGTAAATTATGCACTTACATTTGTATCTTTTTTTTTTTTCTGTTTGCCAAGGATATTTGTATTATTTATAAAGTAAAACTCTAGGTTATCACAAGAGAAGCTTTTGAAGATTAAACCCTATTCCTATCAAACATTCTTCTTATTGTTCTTCTTATTTTTTGGTCAAACTCTTCTTATTGTTCTTCATCCCCTTCTCCACAATCTTCGTTTCCTTAGCCCACAAAAGAAAATAGAACACTCCAAACATCAATGCCATTCTCGCAAAGCTATACAAATGTAAAAGCAAGAAGATAATTGACTATTCTTTTTTGTCTAGAAGATCATTCTTTGAAAGGAGAAAAGCTGCAAAGATAAAGTACCTTCCAAGGTTAAAACTGTCTTCCATGGTGAAATCAGAAACGATAACACAAACCACAATAGCAATTGGACTCAACAGAGACACAATCGCTGGTCCTTTCCTCTTAATCACCCATGCATTAATGTTGCATAATATACATTGTGTATCCCACAAGGTAGCTGAGACTGATTACTGATGCACTTCCCATACCACCACTAACACATCATAATTAGAGAGTTAATACAAAAAAAAAATATATACATGTAACTAGGCCAATATAATAATAGATAATAAAAAAACTTTTGCAATCCGTAGCCATGAAGAAGGGAGAACGATTCACAACCAGATTATTATTTTTTCCAAAACTTATTTTATTGATGTAAATTTCAATAAAAATGACGTGTGACTATTATAGAAGGTTTTAGGAAAATGTGGAAAGAGGAGGTGATTAGTTGATGTGGCAACATAATATAAGCTTTTTTGAAATATGAGGTGGGTAGCTTTAATTAGAGGCAAATAGGCATTTCTAATTCGAATTACCTGGAACTGACCTTTATTGGGCCTGTTCCTCTAGATTTACTCCTATTTCTATTAGGATTTACTTTTGACTTTATATATATATATATTATACGACATCGACATTGCGTACAAAATAGTGATTTTTGTGAGAACTCTTTTGAGCTTTTAGGTTTTATAAACCAACAAAGTTGTTGAAGTGTTTTGGAAATCGTCGCTCTTCTTTGAATTGCATCATGACAAAGATGAACAATCTTCCAAAGGATTTGGTGGAGGAAGTGTTCTTTAAAGTTCCAATAAAATCTATGAGAAACGTGAGATTAACTTGCAAAAAGTGGAACACTTTATCCAAAGCTCTACACAGCTTTGCAAAGAAGCACCTTTATCAAACAACAACAAATACGTTTATGGTAATAATGAATTATAGGATTCACTTGATGAGCATCAATCACGTTGAATCACGTATAGAGCATAAAGCTAAACTTATTAGCTTAGACGATTCATATAAAGTAGATATATGCAACATTTATCACTGCTATGGTTTATTGTTATGCATCACGAAAGATCCCACTAAGCTTGTGGTTTGGAACCTTTATTAGGGTCAAATTCGGTGTGTCGAGCCTACATTTGCTTTCCGCAACTTGGATCGTTATTTGTATGCTATTGGGTACAACAAAAGCAGTTGCAGCTACAAGATCTTAACATTTATTGATTGGACTTACTGCACTGAGATCAAAATCTATGACTTGAATTCTAATTCATGGAGGGTTCTTAATGTAGATGTAGCTCCACACGGGCAGATATACTATTATGAAAATGGTGTCTCTCTCAAAGGAGATACTTATTTTATTGCTAAAGGACAGTGCTTTCTTAATTTTTTTTGATTTCACAAAAGAGATATTTGGACCACTTTTGCCTTTACCGTTTGATTGTTCTTTTGGCGATGCTGTGATTCTATCTAGTGTTAGAGAAGAGAAGCTTGCGGTTTTGTTACTTGAACACAACACATTAATGATAAAAATATCGATAACTACTGAGATTAAGCCCAACACAGTTTCATGGATTAGTAAGGTGTTCTTAGTAGTGAATATGAAGCCAGTCATTGACTTTACATTTAAGTTTTTGGCTGCAAGTTTCGTCATTGATGAGGAAAGCAAAGAAGTTGTGGTTTTTGACAGAGATATATATCATATTCTATCCTCCTCCACTCTCAATTACGTAGCTTTTGTTGTTGGAGTCGATGGATCCTTGAAAAAAGCTTATCTTGAAGAAGAATGTACAGAAATTGATTGTTTTCCACTTGCATGCTCTTATGTTCCAAGTTTAGTTCAACTTAATTAGTCTATTTTCACAATAAATCGCTCCCATGTTGTTTTCTCTTTTGTCATCTTCTAAATACATGTTTAACTATAAATATGAAAAAGTGGACACATGTCGTTTCTCTAACTTCTGCTGCACAAGAATCCAATTCAGTTAAATTGATATTGCCAAAAAACCAATCCTAACAAAGAAACTTTTTGTTCAAACTTTCTTATAACCACACGAATTTATAATATAGGGCTGCATATAAAATTTTATAGCAACGTAGATTTCTAACATACATATAGTAGGAATTGTAAAGGGACGAAACCCTAATGCCCACATTGTTGGCATGTACATAGGTGGTTATGGAATTCACATTGTTTAATTTTGCATGATTGGAAACAACTATTTTCGCAATCTTCATTTTTAAAGCAAGTCCCAAAATATTGTTCAGGTTCCGTCTTTTCACATTCTCCTCCAACACACTTCAAAATTCTTGGACTTTTCATTTCTCTTGCATTCGATATCGACACACCTATTTAAATCAATCATACTACATAAATATCTCAAAGTAAACATTCTGATCAGTGATATATAGAAAGAGAGGCTTACATAAAAGTAGGAGTGCGACAAGAACAATGAACAATGTTGCTTTAGATGTTGCCATGTCTTTATCTAATGTTGTATTATTATGAGTTTAATGATGAGATTTTGAGTTTGATGGTGAGATTCTTTATGGCCTGTTATTTATACTGTGTTTAAACATCATATAAATGGAATGAAATCTTTTTGTAGAATACTCTTGTATAGTCAATTCAGTGCATACGAAACATTCAAGTCAACAAAGTATAGATTACATTCCAAATTTCATAATTCATGAAACATTATAATCTTCACAAGAAGTAAGTGAGTTGTTCTTTCTTTCTCGATCCTTATATACTAAAACTTTTTGTCAATGTAATACTAAAATATTTCACCTAATTGAGTTTATTAATACGGATATATATATATATATATATATATATATATCCATAATAGTAGTTTATTTTTATTTAAAGGCTATATATATGTCGAAGTCTCCAATATGATATAAAAATTACCATAATATCTCCATATTTGTATTAGTAACTTAACTATCTTATTAAAATTAAATAACATCAAGAACATGATATACCAACGAGCCTACTCTGCGTGAATCGCTCGGACGTGGTTTTCCTAACAAGCGAGTTAATTCTTGAGCGAACCTGTCTTATCAAAAACGACGTAGTATTTGTCCATATCTACGTCGTTTGCTACTAGCCTTGAACGTAGCTTTTGAGTGTTTTTTATTTTTTTTTTTTGATAAAAGCTTTTGAGTGGTTCTGTCTAAACATTGACTTAACGAGTTTCCGCAAAGAACGTGAGATCTTGTTTGGTGATTTTTTCTTACTCAAAGACAACGATGTCGTTTATGAAGGACGAGGAAGATGAGGCATGGAAATGGAACTAGCTGAGGAAGAGATAGCTGAATCGAGTTGGCGATTGAATGGTTAAGCTCATATGAGTCATCACTGTCTCATTCTTTTGATAATGATGATGATTATGATTTGTCAGGTTAATTAAGTTGGAAAGAGGTTTGCTCAATACTAAACCCTGCAGAAGGTTGATCCGGTGGATGTTGATAAAATCCATTGAAATTTACTGTTATAACATTGGGGTACAAGTGGCCGGTCCATTAGCCAAGTTCCTGCATAATGCAGGCGGTATGACTCGATCTCTCGACGTGCAAGTGCACCTGCCTTTAGTGGACTTACCACCTGTCATTATGCTAGATGCCACTTGCATAAGATTATGTATTTGAATGTTGTATTTCTCTTTTTTTTTCAACCATATGTTGTATTTCAAAATACAATAAATCATCCGTTATTTGATACAAATTGTAGAATTATGTTTACAATAGATTTTAATTGATTGTGTAACTCTTTTACGTGGAACACAAATCGGGTACTATATATGATGCATGGCTCGTTTGTTTAGGAATAAATTCCTATTTATGTTGCACCGAAGCGTCAAAACCCACCATTTCCGTACCCGTAACGTTTTAGAAACAGATACTCGGTTGGGACATGGCTGAAACGTCTCTGGACGTTTCTCCTTTCTTTTTTTTTCCGTTCTTCAAACAAAAAAGTAAAGAAAACAAAAACATAAAAGGAAAATTTGATTAATTATTGCAACATCTCAGGTCTCAAAAAGCACCACTTTTCTTCTCATAAACCAAAACCATCAAATCTTACAAGAGAGTTTGAGAACGAATTGCTAAATCATTAGTTTTTTCTTTAATATTTTAAGATATTATAATTACGTATTGTTAGTTTCATAGTTTGACTTTCTTATACTTTAAATCTATAGATATTTTTATATATCTTATATATATTTATAGCATATCTATGCCATTTCCGTATCCATAAAATTTTAAGTTTTGCTGTTTTTCGGTTCCCACTCTTATTTCTGTTTTGGTGCAACATAGTTTTTGGATTCTTTATCTTCTATTATATTCCAATAATTCATGAGAAAAGTCTTGTGAGATAAATTTTCAAATACAAATTAATCAATGCCAAAATCCAATAGCTATGGAATTTAAAATCCCATATAATTAAAACTAAATGCACTTAAAGCCATTTTATTCAAATCTATTAAAATGCTGAACTGAATAACACCACCATGTCTAACTAGAAATATAAGTTTTCCTCTTATTATGTCAAAAAGAAAAGTCACCAAAATATAGATTATAATCCATCATGACTCATTATGATCTTCATAAGAAGTAAGAGCATCTCCAATGGTTCTTCAAATCTCTTTTCAAACTCTATATTTGAAAAAAAAAAACTCTTCAATGGTGCTTCAAATCCCTCTTCCAATTTGAAGATCTCCATTTTTTCTTCAAATTTTAAGGATCTTTATTTCTTCTTTCATTTTCTAAATAAGATTTTTTAATTGCAAAATGATCATTTAAATTCTATTAATTTATTATTTTATACCTAACTAAAATTTTAGGGTATGATAAAAAAATAAAACTGAAATATTAGCTGAAACAATAATTTTTCTAAATTTAGTGAATTTCTAACTAATAAATATAACAAAAAATATAAAATACAACAATAACATATATTATAATATAAGATATTAGAACATATTTTTTAAATAAATAGCAAAATATAATTAAAAATATATGATTATCACGAGTACATTATGTATTTATTAATTGTTTTTCTATGTATTGTTTTACTAAAGTTGTGATTGATTATTTACTTAAAATTAATAAATGTGGGTTAAATATATATATTTGAAAAGTAGAAAGATAATTTAGAAATTAATAAAAAATATGATAGATAAATATATTATTAAAATATTTATTTGAAGTAAGAAATGATGTAAACCATTGAAGCAAACACTTCCTTTAATTTTGAAAGAAAAAATAAAAACAAAACCATTAGAGATGGTATAAATGAATTGTTATTTCTTTCTCGATCCTCGCACTCCATGCAACTCATTGCACTGCTTTATTCTTGGGAATCAGACTTCCTTATATACTAATTTTTTTGTCAATGTAATACTAAAATATTCCACCTAATTGAGTTAATTAATAAGAGGATATATATAGATATATATGTATATCATGTATATATTTTCACATACATATATCTTATAAAAAAAAACATTATCATAATATTTTACATTGTATTTAAAAGCTATATAAGTTTTGAAATATAAGTTTCGAAAAACATGTCTAACGATAAGAATAAATGGACATATCGTTTCACCAACTTGCCCTGCACAAGAATTAATCATAAAAATGCACTAGTTATGATGACTAACACGGACGAAAGAGACAATTATCAATTTAGGAATTTTGGAAAACTTGGATAAAAAGAAATTCAAGAACTCACTCTAAAGTCTCTTTTATTTTATTTTATTTAAGGCTATACATAAGGTAGTCTCCAATATAATAATATCTTGAAATTTGTATAAGTAACTTAACTACGTACTATTAAATTGAAATGTAAATAATAATCAAGAACATGATATACCAACGAAAACACTCTGCGTGAATCGCTCGGACCTTGTTTTCCTAACAAGCGAATTCATTCTCGAGCCAACCATCTCTGTTGACTCTCCTGACTCAGGAATCGTCGTAAGCGAACCTGTCTTATCAAAAACGACGTAGTATTTGTCCATATCTACGTCGTTGCTACTAGCCTTAGCCTTGAACGTAGCTTTTGACTCACGTTTCTGTCTAAACATTGACTTAATGAGTTTCCCTAAAGAGCGTGAGATCTTGTTTGGAGATTGTTTCTTGCTCGAAAACGAAGTTGATTCTGAAGAAGGAGGAGGAAGATGAGGCATGGACATGGATCTAGCTGAGGAAGAGATAGCTGAGTCGAGTTGGCGATTGAATGACTTGAGCTCATACGAGTCATAAAGTGAGCTTTCACAGTCCCAAATCTTCTTCATCTTCATCATCACTATCTCATTCTTTTGGTGATTCTCAAACTTAGATGATGTTGATTTGGAGTTCTTAAGAGATTGATCATGTTTTGTTGTCGTCTTAGGTTGTCTTAAACTATCAATGATTTTGAGACCTTTGATAACAAAAGTCTCATGACCATTAATCATGAGATCATCTTTCTTTGTCTTCTTCGTCTCATGACTCTCCATTTTTGTTGCCATCTTCGGTGACTTCAAGGCTCTTTCTTTGTTTAGGTTACTTTACAGGTTATGTGCATCTATATAAGTTTGAAAGTTACTATTACGAGTAGATTGGAGTGTGGTGAATAATAAAACGCGTAGCCAAATAACTTATTTAATGTTTAAGACTTTTATTATCGTCATGAGCTTCGTGCATGCTTGGTCTCAATTCATTTCTCAAATGTTGCAATTAATATACATATGTATACACTAGAAAAATCTAGAAATGTCCAAAACAATTCATAGTACAAATCTTTTTTTCTTTTTTTATGTGGAATTAGGCGCTACTTATAATCGAATTTGATCAAAAATAGTTGAAAGATTTTTTATTGTTGATGTTTTAGTTTTTTTACACATATTAATAAATCATTAATTACTTTATTTTTTCTAAACAAAATATAATTTATTACAAATTCTAAAATTGTTTAATTAATCACAAATCAATCTGCAGAATTTAAAGAGTCAAAAATATCAAAAGTACAATAAATTTTGCATAGAAATCTTAAAACATCAACTAAAAAGAAACAAATATTTTTTCTAAAACATCAACTAGTAAATAACAGAGAATATATTTGAATGCACTTTCTTTTTCTACGATATATAAATTACTTTTTTAAACTACATTCCAATTTAAACTTTATATGGTGATTGAGAAGCAAATTTATTAGTACTTTTTATGACTTGTGTCGAGTTTACAAAAAAAAAAAACAGTAATTCTTCTAATTAACAAAAAGAATATCACATTTTAATCAAAAAAGAAAGAAAAATATATCACATGCGTTATGTTTTAGTCTTTCATGTATAAAAGTTTATATATGGTGATTTTTGATTTAACGTGGAGAATCTTGAGACACTGCAACTATAAATACATTGTAATTGCTTTGTTATGTATCAAACTAAATCTATCTCAAACACAACACAACATAATATGTTAAATGCTACTTTGGATTTACTGCAACTGTCAACTATCCATTACTTATAATTGTACCTTTTTGTTATTTTCTATAAATAATAATAAGGAATCATGTATTTTAATTTATATTTGATTCTCCTTTCAAAAAAAAAGGATCATTATTTATATATTTACATGTACTGTAGTATAGTGGATCATTAATGTTTGACTATTCTTAGTCGAAACTCAATGGCATCACGCAACTCAAACCTTATACATTTTATTATTCAATAATTAAATAACTATGAAATCTAATTTATATCCTAAATCCATCCTCTAAAATCTTAAACAATATCATATGAAAATTACGCTACTCTGGAATTGAATTTTGGTAAAATAAACAGCAGATATGAGTTTAACCACTTCGACTAAATACAATTTACCAAATCTTAGTCATTTAATACAATAACCTTAGCCATTGTAGTATTTGATTTTCTCATACTAGGTTAGTTTTATATGGTTGCAAATGATCCACAACACTCGCAATAAATAAGCAAATCTTTTGTTATTTCAGAACCCATATATTCATACATATATTCAGCCTCGTGGTCCTTACTCGTCCCTTAGTTTAAGCAACTTGTTTCTGTCAACAAAAAAAAAAAACTTAATCAATAGTTTTGTTTATGTTAACTAATAATAATATTGTATTTTATGATGGAGTTATATTGGAGTTAAAACACGCAAATCAGATGCAGACATCAATCCCTTTATTAGATATAAATATATATCAAATATTGCAAGATCAAGCTAGCTACGTTTATATACATTTGAGTAATTCATTAAATTTCCTTTCTATCAATTTAGATACATGAAATCTAGTTCTGAATCTTGATTGAAAAACAACCTAGATCGAGTTAATTTCCTGATCATCAAAGCTTAAGAACACATTTCGATTTTGGCAAATCAATTTCTATTAGAGGGGGTAAATGGAAGAATAGAAGAGTTTTTTATACGTAAGAATTTTATTTCATACTAATCAAAGTTTGTTATATCCATTTTTCCTCATTCTTTGTGATCTCATTGCAAACATACAGAAATTTAAGTTCAGCTTTTTGTGTGTTTATATTTATCATAAAAAAACACTTGAATATTGTTCGTTTGGGATCTTGTGATCAAGTAAAAGATAGTATTATGTTATAACGTAAAAAGTTTCATAGCATTATTCCGAACATATTATAGTAGCATTAGTTAAGGGATTTGCCACATTTTTGGCATATACATTCATGTCGAACACATTTTTTAATTTTGTATGATTCGAAACAACTATTTTCGCAATCTTGATTCTTAAAGCAACTCCCAAAATACTGTTCTGGTTCCTTCATTTCACATTCTCCTCCAACACACTTCACAAATTTTGGATTTTGCGTTTCTCTTGCGTTCGATATCAACACACCTATTCAAATTCTTAATTGTCATTTCATATATGAACATTGCAAGTGACTAAAATAGAGATAGAAAGAGAAGCTTACATAAGAGTAATAGTGTGACGAGAGCAATGAACAATGTTGCTTACGAAACTGCCATGTATTTATTTATCTAAATGTTGTTTAATTATTGATGAGATTCTTCTTCTATATGGTCTGTTATTTATATTGTGTGTATGATCTCATTTTCAAAGACCAAACATTCAAGTCAACTCTTACGGTTTGATTAGATTCTGATTTTGAATGCATAATTTGTTTTTTTTTTTCATGAGATCGTATATGAAAGTGTTCAATAAAAAAAGTGATTTCATTGGCTTACCATTCAAGAAGACAAACATAGGTTTGATAAACTACAACTTACCTACTTTCATTCTTTTGGTTCTAGGTATGATTCAATACCCTCGAAATTGAATCCAACCTTATTATAAATTAGTTTGGAGTAGCTTGGCTAAACTTTTTTTTCTACTCAAAATTTTGTTTTTTACTTGCGGAATATTATATTAAAAACTATTAACAAAAATTGTATATTATATATAAAATCTTTACCTTCATAAACCAACTTCAAACTCGAATCATCAAACAGCTGGAGAAGCTTGATTGCAATCTTCGAACAATTTCTCACTAGTTGTTTGTATTCAATTTGTTGTCGTCACAACCGATATTTTGTTTTAAAGTTTTTGTTGAAATATATCTATAATCTTTGCTTTAAGAATTGACATTTTAAGATTTGATTGAAAATTGATGATCTTAGTACTTTTTAATTTTGGGTAAAAATTTTAGATACAACAATGTTCCTCTAAAATAGTTGTTGATTACCAAAATTATCTTATTCAATTTAAGTCTTAAAGCACATGTTTGATTCAATAGTCACCAAAGGCTATTCTCCAAATACTGTATGGTGTATAGAATTGATGATAGGATGCAACTTTTTCACGAGATGTCTAAAAGAGAATTTTTTCCTAGTAAATTTACTTACAACATTTTTACAAGATAATGACATTTTGATTATCTTAGTACTTTTGAGTAAAAATACAATGTTCTTCTAAAATAGTTGTTGATTACCAAAATTATCTTATTCAAATTAAGTTCAATATCATCTTTTGTTTGTTGCACAGTTAGTGCACTATCACTACAGATTTAAATTAATTGTCATTATCTTTCATTCATTTATTTATTTGGATGAAAATACTTCTCTGTTTTTTCTGAAAGATTATGGCTTAAATATTTTTCCATTCGTAATATTTTGTTTGAACATAAATTAAGCATTATCTATTAAAATAATATATTTATACTTTATCTGAATTACTAGCAAAACTAAAAAATAGATGAAATTATAAATTATTTACCAATTATATTGTGGTTTGCAGACACAAAATTTAAAAGTAAAATGAGAAAGATAAGCAATACGATTAAAAAAATTAAATAATGATGAGGAAGTGATTGATAAGTGTGGAAGCGGCTCAAGTCTTACAATAAAGAATCAAAATAATCATTGAGGATATGATCAAGTTCTGTCAGCTCCATGGAATTGTTATTCAACTTATGTACCAGTTGCATGGAGTGAGTTTGATAGTTTGAGTCGGAGATTAGACCATTTAATAGAGAACCAGTCCCATATGAACAGTAAACTTGATAGTATGAGTAGGAGTTTAGACCAATTGCGTGTTTATGTGTCACCCATTTTAAGGTTTGTTGCTTGTCTCCCAAGCTTAGTATAGTACCTGTTGGATTTGATGTGTCGTTAATGGAGCTAAAGAAGAAGCTTTTTAATAATTTGTGAACATCTAATGGTGGTTATTTATATGGTGTATGGTGGATATATATAGTAAATTTATGTATATAATAAACAAAAATACAATATAATTATATATGGTAAACATATATAGTAAATTATTCTACCATATCAGGAGGATTACCAGAGGTTAAAGACAACTTTTATTCTTTTCTCTATTAATGTAATCCCACGTGGTCTAAATTACAAAGCTGATGCTCTAGCACGAAACGCAAGAGAATCAACTTTAATTACCACGATGTAATTCTCCAGATTAATACATAATATGTTGACAAAAAAAAAAAACATATATAGTAAATTTATATACGTAATAGACAGAAATACAATATAATTGTACATGGAAGACATATATACTAAATTATGTTTACAATGGACAAAATTGCATTATAATTGTCCACGGTGGATTTAAAGCTAAAAAAAGGCTACTTCCCATAATTTAAAACTCAAAAGGTGCATTTTGTTGAAGAAATAGAAAAAGGAGTATTTCTCATAATTTAAAACTTAAAATAGGCTTTTTCTATAATATTTCATAAACTTTTTTGGCTCATGTTATTTAATTTTTTAGACTCATATTCATATAGGTTTCTAAACATATAAACGTTTTAAGATTTAATGATCTACAACCCCTTGCGATCATTAGCTCACTCTTACTCACTCGAGGAGCATAGTTAAAACATTCACAGATAAGATTAGCAAAAACTGTAATATCATGGTTCAAGATGTAATATGCAGACATGCAGTTTGTAATAAAACTAAGTTGACGACAAAGGAAAAAATATCTTATTTCTGATTGGTTTATTGCATGAAAAATGATCTCAATAACTTTTGATTGGTTATAATCTTCATGTTTCTAAAAAATGATGCAAAAATTGACTAATAACTTTATTAAATTAGTCAAATTATCATGAACTTTCCTTTTTGCCCGACACAAACATTCATTTGGTGATACATGCAAACAATCACAAACCAATACTAAAAAATCAAAACACCAATAAGAATAAAGGTAATTTGAGTAACAAACTCAAAAATTCAAAATCCCAAACATATTGTCAAAATAATAAAACACCAATCAGAAAATAAATTTTAAAATAAAAATAATTTGAGTTATAGACACAACTAGTCTCTAACTTAAAGAGTTGAGAAGAGAACTAGTCACTTTAAGCTCCTTGTGGCCGTCTTTGACCTCTTGCCACAACCATTTTAGACAAAACCTCTTCAAGATACTCACAACGCTCTCTGTGATGTTCGATCCATACACATAACTGTCTAATCGCTTCTCTCTTCTCTTCTCCTAATCCCAACAATGTCTCCTTCAGCTTCTCCTTCTCTTTCTCCTCTTCTCTTACTTTACCTTCAAGCTCCTTCTCTATCTCTTCCTTCTCCTTCTCCATCTCTTCCTTCTCCTTCTTCATCTCTTCCACACATTTCTTTGCCTTCACAAGCATCTTTGTCGCTTCAACCACCGTTTCCTCATAGCTTATGCGCTTCTCCTCAAGCTTCTCAGTCAGGGATTGGAACTGGTTTAGTATCGTCGAATTTACTCTCTCTGATAGCTCTTTCATCATACCTTGATATGTTTGGTGAGTAATTGCAATCTTCTCCTCGAGCAATGCCTGTTCCTCTAAATGCTTAGCTTCTATTCTCTTTGACTCTTGTTCTTTCTCCACTAACACTTGTTCAGTTACTCTCAGTTTCTGGTTAGACAAACGGAGTTTAACCTCAATGTTACTCATCTTCTCAATCAAAGTCTCTATCTCCTCTCCTTTCATTTCGACTTCACTACGTAACCTCTCTATCGTCTCTTCAAGATCTACAATTGTGGAGTCTCTCGATGTAACATCTTTATCTGTCTCTTTCATTCTCCTCTCTGTCTCCTCCATCTTTGACATGTACTCTTCCAACATCTCTCGGGCTTCTTTGTAATCATCTGTAAGCTTCTGGATTGTTGCTTCTCGTTCTTCGAACAAAGAGTTTATCTGTTTGTGTTCTTGGCTCAGTGTATTGTACGCAGCTTCTTGCTCTAACAATGCTTTCTGCACATCGTTTATTTGGTTCAGTAACACTGGTTTCTCCTGCTTCTCTCTCTCAAGTTCTGCTTCAATTTCATTCTTTCGCGCCTGTAGACGGTTGTTTTCTTCCACTGTGTTCTCGTGATCTTTCACCTTATTCGTGATCTCATCTCTCAGACTCGTAATCAGATTCACAGACTCGGAAGCTTCCTGAGACTTTTTCTCAAGCTCTGCTTCCAAACCATCTCTTTCTTTCTTCATATCTTCAAGCTTCTGATTCAAATCTGATTCTGTCTCACCAGCAACTTCCAGTTTCTGATTCTTCTCTTTATTCTCACTTGTTAGCTTCTCAGTTTCAAGCCTCAAATTCTCAAAGATCTCCTCTGATTCCTTCAACTTTCTCAAAGTTTCTGTGTGCTCTAACTCTACAGCTTCTTTTTCTTCAACAGTTGCAGCTAACTTCCTTTTCAGATCCTCAATCTCAAGATTTGCAGCTTCAATCTGTTTCTTTACTGACTCCATGTTGTCATTCCCAGCTCGCCCGTTTCTCTTGCTCTTCTTATCTGAATCCGAGTCTGAGCTCGAAGAAGATGAGCTCTCGTTATCTCCTTTCCCATGAACCTTTTCCCTGATCTCACCTGTAAGATCATCATATTGGCGATACAAAGACTCATACTCTTTGTAGAAGTCCTTCACTAACTCCGCAACCACTTCTCTTTGGGATTTATCTTCCTCAATATCTTCACTCTCAACAATTTCCAAAATCTTCTTCACTTTTCCATCAATCTCTGCATTGTTGATATCTTCATTTTAAACAAAAGACCAAAACCAGGGTAAAGTAAGCAAACGAGTAAAGAGAAAACTTACCAGTTTTTGTTCCTTTGAGCGATTCACCATTATCAAGATGAAGATGAGGCTCAAAGAAAGATTTCAAGGAGTCTCTAATACTATGCTTTCTCATTTCTTCTTCTGTCTCAATAACCAAAACCGACACAACACTTTAAAAATTTCAGATTTGGTACTGAATAGTCATGTTCGAGACATCTGGAACCTTATGAAGCACGATGTTTACTTTGCACAATCTGACAGAGACAACACATGTAAGAAGAAACTCTTAACAATTGGCAATATGTAATTGAAAAATATATCATCATTTTCATAGTTAGTAAAATATCAAACTCAAATTAGTAAACTAATACTAAAATGGGGCTGACTTTCAATTAGATAGTAACATAAATAAATTGAAGAAGTAGATAATTCAATGAATTGGAGCCTGACATGACCAGACAAATAAATATTAGAAATACAATATTAATATGTAAGTAATATATTTTATTCCATAAAGGTGAGATTTGTAGAAAAAATCAGAAACTAAAGAAGAAACAAATCCTCAAAAATCCTAAACATAATCCCCCACACACCATGATACATGCAATCTCAAATTTACCACATCACTATTCATACCAATGCTATATTTTCTACTCATTACAGACTTAAATACTAAAAATTGCTAATCATTTTTCTAATAAGAGTTTTTGCCAGCAAACTTATACATATATATATTGTAAATAAAGTGTCAACATTAAAGAAAGACTTTTCTTGTGAGACCTTTTAGCAAAGATGTCGGCATTGACATTTTTAGAACATGGAATGTTAGTATAGTTGAAAAGCTTAAGAATATAATTAGCAAAACTAATGAACTCATCAAGTTCTATTAATTAAAGTAATACTACTTTTTTCGTCAATAATAATTGCATTGACAAGAACCGATCCATAGTTCAAACCTATTACGCGGGAAAATGCGACAATTCATAATTGAACTTTGGTAGGAAAGTGGATATTTTAACCACTTTACCAATGCACTTCCTTGGTAATACAACTCTATATGAAAATTTAGCTCCTAGTGAATCTGATAAATTGTTAATTGTGGTACTAACACTGTAAACAAAATTATTTGATCCTTAAGTAAGAAATGAACAAGTAATGGCTGGAGAACGCAGTGGAGCCACCACACAAACTTTTGGGGAATGGGAACCAGAAAGCAAACGGATTTTAATGATATTAAAAAAGAAACAAAGACAGCTAATATCATCATATGAGTTGTTTTTTTTATGTCTCTATTATATAATGCACACTTGACAATTACAATAATTGAGTTCTAAAATCTTATTTACTTCTCAAAAACACACAAGTAAACAAAAACTTAGCATATTGAAGGTAAATGCAATGAGTAGTTTAGAGGATACCTTTGTTATCTTCAATTCATAGATTCTGATGGATTTGAAGCACACCTAACAAAGATTCAAGCATATGAGTCAGATATTTATCAAACTATGGAGAAAATGGACTAACATGCAGCAGATTCAGAGCAATTCAATGCAAATCTGATAAAAATCAAAATTCATGAACAATAATCAGCAGATCATTATGAATATAAACGGATTCAGAAAAGAAAGAAGAAGAATTCAACATCAATAAATTTAAAACCCTGTTTATAATCAGCGACTTCGAGATGAACTAAGGTGTAAGCAAGCAATTAGAAGATCTAAATCAAAACAATTTTGATCAGAAATTTTACCTGAGATAATAATTTAGAGAAATTCCGGTGACAGAAGAAAATGGAAAGCGACGAAAGAAAGAGAGGAGAAAATTTGGTCTTAAGAAAACATAAATATGGGTTCAATTTTATACAAAAAAAAGAACCACAGTTTTTGAGTTTTATTACAGATTTTGCCACTGACTCTCTGTCTAAAGCTCCACTTTACAGCTGGCATTCTTTTTCGTCAAAGTGGTCAACTTTAATAGATCTTTGACTTTGTGACAAACATTTTTTTTGTTTTGTGCATAAAAATTCCTTTTTATTTATTTTTTACAATTAAAAAAAAACGTAAAACAACTTTACAAAATAAAAATAATACAAAACATAATTCTGTTTCTTTTTTTTTTAATTTAAAAAATTTTACGAAATAGAAGTTATTATGTGTATTTAAATATTACTAATATCAATTTCAAAAAATTATGATAAATAATATTTCAAATCGAAGTTTAGTGAAAATTGTATTTTGAGAATCTAATAAATTTATAATAGTTATATGTATTACATGATTTATCTATTATATAGTATTATTTTAGCCTTTCCAGAAGACCAAGGTGATCCATTTTATTAAACTATAGGGTCGTCTAAGCTTTCGATCTTTAATCCTATTTATGATTACCTTCTGATTAGTGTAAAACATAAGTTAATTACAATTAGTTTAATGTTTCATGGTCAGGTTTGGCAAATGGAATGGGACATGAGTGGCATGAGCAAGCCACTCTTGAACCAGCACCCTCTTAAGCCATGTTTACGTTCAAAAACCCAAAAAAATTGTTTTGTTCCATTTTACAAGTTTCTGTAATTTTTGAACGTATGTGGAAACAACGATCACATGTAAGCTTATTGAGACTCAAAACAGCACGAAGTTTGAGGAGTCATAGAGACGTCGTGACGTTCATGAAACAAAGAAACGTAGGGTCAACAGTCAAAGGTATAGACACCTTTGACCAAATCGAATCCGAACTTCGTAATCCTTGTTGGGTTACATGATTTGTTTGACACATTGCTTGTGACCATTCTGTCATCGCTTCCTCCACCTTAGCTAGCAACTCACGGGGATCTGTACTTGTCCCAGCAAAGCAATTCTCATTTCTATCTTTCCATAAAAACTATATCAACCAAGGAAAATTTTTGCCGATCATGGAATCTTGAAGTCTCGCGAAGAGGAAGTCCAAATTGTACCAAATTGAGTTTCCCGGAAAAACATCAACAGGTGAGGGAATAGAAGATAATGCCCATGTTTGAATTGCCGGGGGATATTCAAACAGAACATGATTAATAGTCTCCTCCTCCGCCCCACATCTACTACATCTAGAGTCACCGCTAATCCCTCTATTAGACAGATTCATCTTAACAGCAACACATCCTGATAACGCTTGCCAAATAAAATGTTTTATTTTATTTGGACAATCTTATTGCCAAATTTTTGAGTATAATGCACAAAAATCTGGCCCATAGTAAGCCGAATTTAAAATAGAATTACTTTCCTCTAATTTATATCCAGTCATGATTGAATAACGACCTGATTTTGAATAGTGCGAACCCCAATAATCTGATCGAACTCGTTGTGGGATCGGGATGCCCATGATTAGTTGGACACCAGAGGGAATAAAATATTGACATAGTAAGACCTTTCGCCAAGATCGGGTTTGAGAATCAATAAATTGGTCTACTGTAAGATCCGAATATACTTGGATCAATACCTATAGCATCTCTTGGGTGAATATCTGGTATCCATGGGTCTCTCCAAACCGCAATAGATCGACCGTCACCAATCTTTCGTATTTTACCCTTATCTACCAGAGATCGAGCAGAAATAATACCCCTCCATCCATAAGAAGAATTAGCAGGTGCACCCGTTGTGATGGGGCACCTATTCACATAATATCTCCCTTTCATAACCTTGGCAAACAAGGACTCAGGAAAATCTATCAACCTCCATAATTGCTTGGTGAGTAGCGCGGAGTTAAATTCCTCCAAAACCCGGAATCCCAACCCACCTTCCTGTTTAGGTTTACATAGACTTTTCCATTTTTTCTAGTGAACACCTTTGGACATTTCAGAGTTTGACCAACAGAATTGTGCTATAACTGAATTTAATTTTTTTATTATAGTCTTAGGAAGACGATAGCATGACATAACATAAGTTGGCAGAGCCGTCAGAACTGATTTTATCAGCACTTCCTTTCCTCCTTTGGAAAGAATTTTTGAGGACCAACTAGTAATTCTTTCTTGTAGTTTTTCCTGGACAAAGGCAAATACTTTTGTCTTAGTGCCACTAATATTCTCTGGCAGCCCAAGATAAGAACTCATACCACCAAGCTGATGAATTCCCAGTATATTGTGAATCAGCACCTTTAAAGTTTCAGGAATTGATTTCCCAAATTGAATAGAAGATTTATCAAAGTTAATTTGTTATCCAGATATGCTTTCATAATCCTTAAGTATCTTTATGATGTGTCCCGCGTCCTCTATAGTAGCTTTACAGAAGAACAGACTATCATCAGCAAATAAAAGATGTGATATCTTAGGGCTCGCACGAGTAATGGGAATACCCGAGATAAGATTAACATTTTCTGCATTGCTCAGCTTTGAANTAATGGGAATACCCGAGATAAGATTAACATTTTCTGCATTGCTCAGCTTTGAAATCAGAACCTCTGTACATAGAATAAAAAGGTAAGGCGACAGGGGATCCCCTTGATGCAAGCCCCTCACACTACAAGAAAACTTCGCGTTTGCGACTGCACAATCAGTCGCAAA
>OVAX01003323.1:0-20657 GCA_900406405.1 Lepidium africanum
AAATGAAAAAAAATCCAAATCAGATTGTACATGTACATATAGGTACGTTTCTTCTTTTTCCACCATTTTATAGGCTTCTAATATTCTATTAAATGTAAACAAACCATTTATTTTAGCTATTTTCGTCCATATATAAATAAATAAATAAAGGTTGATCTGCAATTAATTGGGTGGAAAGGACAAATAACTACATGTTCTCTTTCTCTTCTATTTTTAAATCTGCAAGCAGATCATTTTTAGTTCTGCAAATTTTTGTACTGCAATAAATGAAGGGTGAATGGTAAAAACAAAAGCAGATGACCGAACATGCATTACATCTGGTTTTGTTATGTGTAACAATCAAAACCAGAGAGTAAAAAAGAGAACGGGTAAAAAAGAGGGGGAGAGAGGAGAAAGAGTAAATACGAGGAGAAAGAGTAAAAGAGATGAAAGAGAGTAAAAGAAATGAGAGGAAGTAAAAATGATGAGAGAAAACAATAAAAAGAGAAAAAGAAAACAATAAAATTATAAGGGTATTTTGGTCTTTTACAAATTTTTACAAGTCCATCTCCATCCAAATACACCACCCAAACACATCTGAAATTTTAAAAATTTTTGGATGAGTTTACTAAATCCATCCAAATACTCCATCTGGATGAAACACTTAAATGTGTCTAAAAGAACAACAGTTTTCATTTCCATCCAGATACTCGATTTCAATGGACAAAAGAACAACACTTAAATCTGTTTTGAAACACAATTTATAAGCAAAGACAAAGAGGGAAAGAAACAAAAACACTAGGCTGGTGAAAAAACAAAAAAAAACAAAAAAGCATTGCATGTGGCCATTTTCATGGCATTACCATATATTAGAAAGCAAAAAAAAAAAAAAATCTCTTTTTGTGTAACCTTTACTCATTTCACAATTTGTGGACAATTTTCAGCCAACAAATTTTTCCATTTGTCGTCTCCAATATATAGTAATTCATTATAATATTGCAATTTCAATCTAAAGTGTAATTAATAGTTGATAATAGCAAAACGATTAACTAACAAAAGAATTTATAAAAAAAAAAAACTCTGGTTTTTTTAATACGACGATTAAATGTTCTAGTTAATAGCTCAGATATTTAGATTTCCGTCTCTCTATCAATGTGATAGTTAATATGAGATTTTATGAATAAATTCAAATTTACAAATCAAATTTTATTGATTCAATTGTGGATAATAAAAACAAGAAAACTAATTTTTAAAAATATATTAAAAAAAACATATTTATAAAACATTTATTTGCGATCCATATTACTTACGTCTATAGAGAGGTTCACCGTCTTACTGATTGTTAGCAAACTACGCTTACACATTTTTATTAGGTTTCCATTCGTTTGTAAATTCTCCTGATGCCATTCGTTTGCTTGTGGTCGATGACATTAATGGAGTTGCATCTTTGAGATACATTTGTGTATAATTTTCTAATTTCTGAATAAAGGTTGGGGAGATTTTTCTCCCATTTCTCCAACAAAAAAATACATATATTTGCGGTGAAATGTTTTGGTCAAATTATTATTTTACACAATTTTTCATAGGAATTTGATTTTAGAAAAATGTATAATTTTACTTACAGAATTTGGAGTTTTGAAAGGTTTGAGTTATAGATAAAATTTTGTCAATCCAATAATTTATAACAAAAAAATAAACATTTACTTTCCTTGATCAATTTGTTTCTGGCATATTGGTGCAGAGGAACTGACACTGAAAATTTAGATGTGCAATTACGAAAATGTGTGGTTAAATAGAGAAGAAGATCTGGAAGAGAATCTAAACGGACCCTTTTATCTGTGATTGGCCAGAGAGGCTTGCCCCCTTAATTGAGACACCATCTCCATGTCTCTTCTTTTTCTTTATTTTATTTTCAACCACATTCGTACACACTTCTTATCTGACTTTATCTACCAATTAAGACTCTTCAAATTTTTTAATATTGGAATTGTGAATATGAATGTATCTCCACTACACCTTCTAATCAATGTACGGTTGTTTCTTATCTTTCATACCATTAAACAATAGTTTTCATTATCTTCCAAGATCAACAACTACTTTGCTGTTTTTCATATTTAAAATTGACTTCGGGTTATCTAACTCAAGAATTTATGAACACAGAGGTCAATTGTTGTGCAAACTATTGATTAACCACTACACAAAGGAAACACTTCTCCCACAGATCTCCATATTTATTGGATTTGCTAAGTGGTTTTAGTTATTACCAGGAGCCTTCTGCACCAATTGTGGGGTTTGAGAAGGCTGAGAACTCCCAGAATGTCTTCAGAGAGTACGGCTCAGAGATCGTCACGCCTTCCTCTGTCATCTTTGCTATCTGCAAAGTTTCCAGAGAACGAGAATGGTTAATTATCTGATTCTTAATTAGATGGAGTTGAAATACTGAAACTAAACAGACCTGAAGCTTGTTGATAGCAGATCGGTCACGGTACAGAAGTACACGCATACATTTCTCCAATAGTTTGACACCATCATCAAAACTCATGTCCTCATGCCATTCATCACGAAGAATGGGCCTAGCTAGGTGATTCCCAAACCCAGTTGCAACATGGTTGTCCTCGAAACTAACACCAATCATTGAGACCTAGAGAATATCATAGCATCCAATTCAAAAGTCTTGAGCGGTACATAACATATTACACGAAAAAGTCTTGAGCGTGTTCCACAGAGGGTTGAACTTGTGCCGGCGATTATACATAACACGTGTCAGATAGTTGTGGACCTGTTTTGGCCCCAGGGAATTACCATCATCCCACATGTTATCGTTCAAGCTGAAAACAAAAAGAGTTCAAATCACGGTCCAAAGAAGGAATGGTTAAGAAGGCAAAGCAAACATTCTATCAAACAAATTCTTACATGAGTTCATCTAGATAACGCAGCAATTCTTGAAAGTCGTTGATTTCTCCACTGGCACCCAGAAGAGAATGCTCACCTATGGCCTTCATTCTCTCGATGTGTTTGTACCTTAAAGTGGATCCATATGAACCTGCAGATCAGCAACAGTCACCATTCCTTAACTAGGAAATATGGTCACACATTTTGAGTCAAGGAAATGTTTGGAAGTCTAGAAGAGCATAAGGGATACTCATCCAAATTGTTGGCCCAATCTATCATATATCGGAATAGAAGGTCTAACACTATTATACGTTTAAGGTTATAAGGAAAAGTAAGTATGTTGCTGGATCGAGCAAGCAATAATGAGTTTCTATTATCATCATCTACAGAAATGAAAACTAGGTAGATAACAAACCTCCCATATCAGAAGCCATTAAAATCCCATCTCTGTACTTGATCGCGACCACTGAGGTTCCAGCAACATATGGGTACCTAACCAAACAAAAAAATAAGGAAAGTCCAAATTTTTTTCTCAGTTTCAAGAACCTTAAGAGATTTTACAATGTTCTTTGGGATTCAGCCTCTGCGTTCTTCACTCCATTCCCGTTCTCAAGCGGAATCATAAACTGCCCAATAGCAGGAAAACACGATCCAAAAAGAAATTTCTAAACAATCCATACGAAAGTGAAATGCATGAGCCTAAGATTGATCAACTTACAGTCATCTTCTCTTCTCGGAAACTTCAATGGCTCCTCTCACAGGATTTGATGTTTTGTTTCTTCTCGGTTCAACGAAGTTCCTTTGCTCAAGAAACAAATACAAACGGGCCGGACCTTACAGTTCTCTGGGGCCCACCAGATTAAACAATTACTATTGGCCCAATTCCAATGATTATATTCACTAAAACATAATTACATATGTTCTTTGGAAAGCATTATTCAGAAAACAGCATTACAAAAAATTTCATTGATTGTTTTTCAAAAGTGTCTAGTTATATCATCATAAAGATCGCTTTATGCAATTGGAATGTGTCTTTCTGCATGAGGTTATTCGTACAAAATTTCATGCAAACCTAATCTTACAAACTAGAGTTAACACCTTGTTTAATTACAAGTAGAGATTTCATTACATTGTTTACAAGTAGTCAATACTGCCTTTAAGTTTTATAAAGAAGTTAAGAGCAGAAGACAATATCATGTTCTGTTTCAGCCAAACCTTGAAACAAATCCATTTCGCTAATATATAAAATAAAAACAGAAGAGACACCAACACATATAAAGAACACCAAGTATAATTAGAAGCTTCCAACAATGGAAGACTTTAAGAGACAAGAATCGTCCCCTTAAGTGGATTGTTCTTCTCTGGCTCCAAACTCCTCAAACATCATGTTCTTCTTCTTGTTCATTATAGCGTGGATCTTAGAACAGTTGCAAGGCGTGAGAAGGCAAGAGGGTCCATTAACATTCTCACTCGAAACAGCAGAGAGCTTTTTTGAGATAACCACTGAGTTGATAACATCATCTGTGGGATGATAAATAGACAAAACCTCAAACCCCTGAAGATCACAAGGCTCCACGATTGGATACAGAAATGCTCTTGGTCCATGAGCGCTTCTTAGCATGAGCACAGCACCAGGAGCCATGTGTTTTTGCAGATGTTCAATGACTTTAACTTTCTCCTCCTTGTTCATTCCAACAAGAGCAGCTAAAAAGACGACATCAAAGCTCTTCAAGCTTTCAGTCACATCCATTATATCAACAGTATGAAAGAACATACGTTGAGAGATGTCTGTATCAGAGGAAACAAGGAGAGAAGCGAGTGAATTCGCTGATGGATCGATATCAAAGTTGTGGAAGATTGTGTCTTTGAGATGGAATGAAGCAAGAACAATGGAAGTAAGAGGAAGAGGACCAGAGCCAATGAAGGCAACAGTCTTTGGGACAAAGCCATTTAGGTTTTGGTTGAGAAGATCGAATTCAAGCTTTCCAAGTTTTAAATAGTTGTTGTAATAAGGGAAAATGTTTAAATGGTGTAGTGGGTTGTCTTGAGAAGAGGTTAAGATGGAAGAGAAATGATGTTCTAAGTGACCTTCTGCTTGGCCACAGATTTTGATGAGATTTGATCGAATCTGTTGAACAGTCTCAGACATTTTGGTGATATCGATGTTAGGGTTTGGTGGGATGCACGTGGAAACGAGCTGCTTGAAGAGAATGTTGACATCTTCAGATGGTTTGAGACTTTCGAGCTTTGAGATCTTTTCGTAGAGATCGCATATTGTTTGCACTAATTGTTCCTCTTGGCAAGCCATGTTGATCACTATGAGGTTAGTTTTTCTCTTCTATTTTTTTCTAATGAATATATTTTGTGTTTCTCTTGTGGTGAATTAACTGTTTCGAGTGATGTATATTTATGGACACGAAGTGGGATCCACATCAAGTCAAAAACGAATCTAATTAGTTTTGGTATTTTTTTTATTATAATTGAGAAATAGTAACATTTTATTATTCAAATAAAACTCTTGATCTCCAATAATTGATGGATTACGTGAAAACTAAAAACTGAGATAATTTTTTATTCTATTTAAAATGTTAAATTAAGTTTGCATGTGTACTATGTATTTTTTTACATGTACTTTTGTTTAAACTCGTATTATTTGATTTGAAACAACATTTTTATAAGATATTGCACTAGAAAAAATTGTTTTGGGTTACACAAAGTAAAACCTATATTTTTGGTTTCATGCCAAAAAAGATAAAAACATAGAAGCAAAAACAAATTATTATTATTATTGATATATTGGAGTCAATGAAGTGATAAAATGGTTTGAAAATTTTAAACCGATGACATCTTCATAGAGAAGCGATGAACTGACAAAAAAGAGACTAGACCGAAGAAGTCAGAGCAAAATCAAGCTTTTTACCAATAGGCATAGAACCAGAACCAACTAACACTAAACGAGAAGTGTAATCTATAACAAGTTGCTTGACCAAACATAGTTACATCTTTTTGCCTGTTTTCAAACATTAACTTTATGACAAAAAAGAACTTGTAAGACTTCTTAATAATTTCAAACAGAAACTGGAAATTACTTAGAATATGCGAATTTGAGAAGAAGAAGATATTATGCTTCATGGCGTGTGCCTTCCACACACACATATCTTACGGCTCCTTTTCTTTTTTTTGATATGCTTCATGACTTTCTTCTTATTCTTCACGCAATTATTTTTTTTTTCTATCTATAAAGTATAAAAAGTATAAAATAAATTATCACAATTCGCTTTTAGGAAGGAATTTGAGGAGAGTAATATATATGGAATACGTAGAAACGTATATGAGACAAACTACGAATCTAAAGGATTCATTGGAACGGTAAAAAATTATGTTTATAACACGTGATATTATTAAAAATTTAAAGTATTTGATTATATATCAGATTTTGTTAATCTAATTGTTGACATAAAATGTTTAATTAAAAAGACAAAAAGAAATTCAAAGAAAATATCCATATTCTTATGACAATAACATATTCGATGTATGCATGACTGCCTCTTGTATTAACTCGAGAGCCAACTTTTACCATTACTAAAAGTCTAAAATAATCCAAATTTTAACTAAACTGTCATATGCAGACCCTAATTATTTTTTTCAACCGAGGAAAGCTTTCTCATTCAATTTCAATATATACCCTAATTTTCTATTAACTTTATTTTCTCATTATAGATCTTTTTTAACTACCTTTTTTGGTCGCGAAACAGGAACTATGCTCCCAATTTATTTATAAACCAAAAGAAGTTCAAATATCACCAACAACAAAACATGAGAGACTTACACCACGACAGTTTCTCTCTAACAACAAATAGATATCATCTGGAACTACATGAAAATAACGATAACCCAAAGATAAAGAAAACACCAAGTTCTCTAGACCATTTACAATTCGATTAGTTTCCTTAAACGTATGTAAGAGTCGTAAGAGTCGGACTTGCCAATCTTTTTTAAGAAATCTATAACACAAGCGTACCAGTAAAGAGATTTTGTATATTAAACTTATATAAAGTCCTAAATTCTTTGAAAAGAGATTTAGTATATCAAACTTTTTAGAAAACTATTCTCTATTGAACAAATAATTCGTATATATTTTATTTTTATTAGTTAAAGACTATTGAGAAATTGGTTGCGTGAGAATATGAGAAATTCATGAGAGCCATAAGAAGTATGTGGAAGGCACACGCCAAGAAGATATATTATCCTCTTCTGAAATTGACATTTTCTTGATATTCGCAAATTTAATTTCCAATACTCATTTTGATATTTGTAGGTAATCTTTTACACCAACAAAAAAGAAAAGAAAACCAATTTTAATGTGAAAAGAAGTATATTTGGCCAAGCAACTTGTTATTGTCAAGTTCCTTCACTATCTAACTCTTATCTTCTATTGAATATTGAGAAACTATCCTAGATATACACAAGTTTCCAAAAATTAAGAATTTGATACAAGTTTTCAAAACATTAGATTTTATGCAATTTTTTGAATAATACTCAATATATCCTTGTAACAGTGTAACCAAAATAATAATTTTTTAACTTTTTATTTAACTGTATACACATATATGTACCTCTAACATATTTATTATATATGTCAAACAATTATATAGATATGTTAAATATTCATGTTGTTTTCTATATATCAATATACCTCTAACATATTTATTATATATGGTAAACAATTATATAAATTGATATTGTGCAGTTATACATGATAACATAATTGTTGTGTTACAGTTTGGAACACATTTGATATGTTGGATACTCATGTTATTTTTTGTACCGCGGAACATAGATTGTTACCGAGTAAATAATATTGTTATATGTTCAAGTTATACCTTACCAAGTTTTCAAATACATTACTTATGTAACTCATTTAGTACATGTGTAATATAATTTATATCTTACCGATGTACAAAAATTAATATCAATTTAACTTGTTTGATATCGATATATTAGGGGCAAAATTTTAAACTTGGCAAAAATTATCAAAAAACTAATTTTTTGAAAACCTGTGTCAAAAATATAATTTTTCAGAAACTTATGTATATTCATTCAATTAACCCTTGAATATTTTGTATTGTCCATCATAAAGTTTATTATTCTTCTTTCAATAAATTTATGTCCTCATGTTTATATTAACATATATTATTTATGTTTTGATTGTAAATTTTCAAAGTCATTAGATAATAAAAATATATATGAAAGGATTATTTAGTTTTCTATTGAGAATTTGTAACAAGTAATTTAATTGTAATATTGTTCTTAATTATATTTTTTCAGTATCACAAGTTTTATCAGCAATGAAGAACATTTCACATCAGATAAGGCCCATTGACATTATCAGAAAAGGCCCACTCATATTACCAGAAAAGGCCCATAAGCTTTTTAATGGGCAATCACAGGCAAGACAAAACCCACTTTAGTAGAACGCCGTCGTAAATAGCTTTGACTTTCTTATTCCACGTCAGCGTCGTGTCAGCTCAAACACGCCACGTGGTCTGACCGGTTCGATCATCGACTCAGAAATCTAGTCCCGGTTCACTCTCACAAATCAATTTTGGTTAAGAAAACCACTAAACTGGGGAAAATTATAACAGTGAATTCTGTCATCATTTGGAGTTCGAGCTTTTAATGGCTGCACATCAGACTTCAGAGGCAGTCCCGACGACGCAATTTGAATCTCTGGTTGCCGAGCCGCTGGTTGTAACACTTCTGGTTAGGCATCTTCCTGATGGAATTCCTCATGATATTGTCTCTCGACTCTTTTCTCAGTATGGAGCTTCTGCAGTTCGTCCTTGCTCCGGTGGAAGGTATAATCGCAGCTACCGTTTCTTTTCGATTCAGTTGTAAATTGGTATTACTTAGAAGGTTTTAGAAATTTAAGAATACGAGTGGCCATGGAATTCACCAAATTCTACTCCTTACTTCAGAAGAACTAATTGAATATCAAAGTAGTCTAGTTTTTGAGATATTTATACTTGCCACAGATTGAGAAATGCTGCATTTGTGGATTTTAAGAATGAAGCTTTTGCGTCTCAAGCACATCGTCAGTTAAATGGGTACCAGTTTCTCTTCCACTGGAATTATTCATCTTCCATTAACGCATGCTCAGACTTTCTTTTTGATAGATGAAGCCAATGATAATTAGGTTCTTTTTATCATCTATTGATTGGGTAGGCTTAGGTTTCTTGGTAAGGTTCTACAAGTACAGAGAGCCAATAAACCTAACGAGAACAAGAAGTCTAGACAAATTGAAGAATCTGGGAAAGATGGTCAACCCTACTCATCTATGACTAAGGGAAATGCTTTCCCTACAGATGATTCAAAATCTGGACAGAAGCTTTCTGGGGAACCGATAGCTCCAAAACTCGGCATTAACTATCCGTTTCCTCCTCATTTGCAGTAAGTTTTCTGCATATACACTTTTTCTGTTTTTTCATTGATATCACTGTGTGTTCCTGTCTTTGTTCTTCTTAAACACAATATAACAACACAAGACCAGTTCATGTATGTGCCAACTTACAGATACTTCTATATTTGGTCTAATTCATCTTTCAGATATGCTTACCCACCACCTGATGCAAATATATTAGCTAACATTACTAATGCCCTTATTGCTGTCCCACCGTTATACACCCAGGTTAGTTCTACTGTCACTCTATATGACCGGGAGAATATAAGTTTTTGTTTTGTTAAAACAATGATCTGTAGTCAACAATATTGGAGTGCAGAATAATCTTAGACCTCTGGATCGTAGGTGCTGCATCTGATGAATAAAATGAATCTTCCACCTCCTTTTCGCATGGCCCTGCCCACACCACCTCTACCGAAAGCTGCCCCCCAACCGACTGAATTGGAGCATCAATCTAGTAGCGAGTCAGAGATGGAATCTGATGAGGTATGACTCGTCATCCACTTAGCTCGTCATGCCATGTTTCCATTTTACAGATTTAGTAAAATGGCTTCATGCTAAGCACATTTTGCTTGCTTATCTCTCTTTCTTGTTTTTGTTCGTGAACTTTGAGATACACGATGCAAATACGTGCTATTGATTAGATAGTATATTCTATACTCTTTGTATTCATCATTATTAAGTATGTGGGTAAGAATTGTATTGGTATTCTGTTTAGGATACAGATAAATCAGAATTAGGAAGGAAGCGTGCTAGACATGAAACTCTTGTTGGTCCTGGTATGGACAAGGATGTGCCACATGAGACTGTTGGAGTTAAACCCTCATCTTTGACGCCAAAAGAAATCCCTCGAATAAGAAAAAATAAACATGTTATGCAGGTATTCAGTCATCCATGATTGCCTCTTTCCTTATAACTATCATGTGGGAAGGTTGTGCTGATATTTGTTTGTCTTTCATTTGGATCCCGATAGATCAAGATTATGCCAAAAGTGGCTCAAGACGAATATAAAGAGGGCAGTGGGAATGAAGGCCCAGCAGAGGAGTCCAAAGAAGAAGAATCAAATTCACTGCCCTTTGCGACTTCAGAGGAGTTGGAGAAAGGAAGGTTGCGTCCACAGGATATTCTTTCATTACCTGTGTTCAAGGTATGTATACTAGAATCAAGTTTGTATTGAGAACTTTTGTAACGATGTGAGCCTGGTAATCAAATAGTGAGTTATTTCACTGCAGCTGTTTCATGATTGTTTTCTATTTTTTGTTATAATTCAAATGTAGAGTGTCATCTCTGAAAAACATCTTAATTTTTTTTTTTTCATTGTGAGTGCAGAACTACACAGCTGGGAATCCGTCGCTTGTGCTGTATATCAAAAACCTTGCTAAAGATGTAGTTATTGATGATTTCTATTACATATTTGGTAAGACGTTGCTATGCTAGCCAAATCGAAATCTTCTATAATCCAGTCACTAATTTACCAGCTGTTATATAACATGAAGAGGAGTACCTGCTTATCTTTCTTTTCTGTATGTCAATTCATAGCTAAAATATTGGCACTCGTGTAGGATCACAGTTTGGAAGTATTGAAGCAGCTAAATCCAGTCTTGGTGTGAGGCTAATGCAGGTAATGCGTCCATCTTTGGACTTTCATAACGTTGAACTTGGCCTCGATTGTTACCAATCTTCTTGTATTCTTGTACAATTTAACGTGTCACTGAATGTTACAGGAAGGACGGATGAGGGGGCAAGCTTTTTTGACATTTCCATCTGTTGAACTCGCACAACATGCTCTGGTTATAATCCTTAACACCTTCTTATTCTATATAAATTTGGATATTAGTCTGCATACCATATATAATGTATATACCACTGACAAAAGAATTTAGTTCTGTTTGCCACATAATAAGAAAGTGACTAATGCGTTTCTTGTGGTTTTTGCAGAATCTAGTAAATGGTTTTGTGTTCAAAGGAAAACCAATGATAATCCAGTTTGGCAGGAATCCTGGAGTAGCCAAGCCAAAGGAATGATGACAGCATCGTAGGGTTGTTTTTTGTTAGTATAACTAAAGGTTTTATGCAATTTCTTTGGATCATTGTGTAACTTTAATTAAGTTCGCCCTAAAAAAAAGTATCGGAAAGGAAAAAAGTTCAAAGCACCATCTTTTACTACTGCCACTATGTCTTACCGCTTGTAATTGTACTGGTAACGACATTGCATAAATTGTTAGTATTTTGGTAAATTTACGGACAACAGTTATGTTCTTGTATTCTTCACTTAGAAACATTGCTCGTCACTCTCACACTATCAAGCACTCTTGTCCTTATTCAACTTTGCTGTCTGAAGGTAAGCATGGTGAGAACAACATCTCGATTCAACACCTTCACTCTCTTCTTCACAAACATGAATCAAACCCTAAAATCATTCACCAGCTTCATTCTCACTTCACAACTGCTGGGCTTCTCCTCCTTCACCAGAAACAAAACTCTGGCAAACTTTTTCTATTCAATTCATTGCTTCGATGTTATTCTCTGGGTGAAACTCCTATTCGAGCTTACTTCCTCTACAACCAACTCCAACAGCTTCATTTCTTGTCTCATCAAAACCAGAGACTGCCTCCTTTTGATAGTTTCACTTACCTCTTTCTCCTAAAATCGAGCTCGAATCCTCGATTCCCATCTTTACTATTGGGAATTGGACTCCATGGTTTGACACTTAAACTGGGTTTTGAATTTCATGTCTACATTCAGACAGCTTTGATTGGTATATATCTTGCTGCTGGAAATAGAACAAATGCTTACAAAGTGTTTGATGAAATGCCAGAAAAAAATCCGGTAACTTGGAATGTGATGATCACTGGGCTGACAAATTTAGGAGAGTTCGAAAAAGCTCTTTGGTTTTTGGAAAAGATGCCGAATAGAACGGTAGTGTCTTGGACCACTATCATTGATGGGTATACACGAGTAAATAGACCCAAGGAAGCTACACTCTTGTTTTCAAAAATGGTTGCTTGTGACGCAATAAAGCCAAACGAGATAACCATTCTCGCAATTCTTCCAGCTGTTTGGAACTTAGGAGATCAGAAGATGTGCAGATCGGTTCACGCTTATGTTGGGAAAAGAGGGTTTGTTCCATGTGACATCCGTGTGACAAACTCTCTCATCGACGCTTATGCAAAATGTGGTTGTATCCAAAGCGCATTGAAGTTTTTCTTAGAAATTCCAAGTGGTAAAAAGAATCTGGTATCATGGACAACAATGATATCAGCGTTTGCTATGCATGGAATGGGCAAAGAAGCGGTCAGTATGTTCAAAGACATGGAAAGAATCGGATTAAACCCAAACAGAGTGACTATGATAAGTGTTTTGAACGCTTGTAGTCATGGAGGTTTAGCGGAAGAAGAATTTCTAGAGTTTTTCTATAAGATGGTAAGCAAGTACAAGATCACGCCGGATGTGAAGCACTATGGATGTTTAGTAGATATGCTGAGAAGAAAAGGAAGATTAGAAGAAGCAGAGAAAATCGCTCAGGAGATACCAATACACCAAAAGGCAGTGGTTTGGAGAATGATACTTGGAGCTTGTAGCGTTTATGATAATGCTGAAATGGCTGAGAGAGTTACCAAGAAGCTATTGGAGTTAGAGAAAAGCCATGGAGGAGACTATGTACTTATGTCCAACACCTTTTCTGGTATTGGAAGATTTACAGACGCACAGCGATTTCGGAACTTGATGGACGTTAGAGGAGTATCTAAAATTCCAGGACATTCACAATTAACTTAGCAGAACATATGAGAATCCTTGTAACTAAAACTCCAATCTTCACTGTTCTGTTTTACTATCATAAAGTTATGGGAGCCTTCTAACGTTTATTATCTCTTAAAACATTCTTGGTCTCTTTGGATGATCTAAGCTTCATTGTAATATTTAAAAATTTGGTGGTACTTCTGGGCGAAGCAGTTTGGGAGGCCCTAAGTTCAAATCTTATGGAACAGTATATATAAAAATATTTTCCTAGCCAGTGATGATCGGGTAGATGAATGATAGGTTCTTATGGCCTAAACTTGCATAGGCTTGATTTCGATTTTCACTCGAAATTTATAGTATTGTTTTTGGCGATTCTATATTTGTTTAGATGATATAAGGTCCCACTAATATAGTGTCAAAAATTTCATTTTTTTCAAATGTAGATGTTTATTATATGTAAATGCCTACAAATTATTATATCCGTGGAATTTGTGAAGTTTTGTCCAGATTACCTTTGATATTTGTCTCTTTGTATGATCTAAGCTTCATGGTAGAATACACAATTTTGTCGCTGTAATCTCAGCTATTCTGAGACTTCCTTTAGCACCCACCCAAGAGATGGATAAACGTTAGAAGGCTCCCAAAACTTTAATCATGAGACAAAAGATTTTGATTGAAGTCAGATTTTGATTAACTTTTACGCTAATCTTCACACGGAGAATTTTTGGGCCCAAAATATTCAGCCCACGCTTTTAGAATTGTTTTTAGGTTAAAAAAAAAAGTCAGTTGAAATCTAACGGCTGAGAATCGATCACGCTCAATTTACCAAACCAAGTGATAAAAGACCGAAAAGACCCTAGAGATCTGCTTTGTGTTGTTTACTCTCCACGAGAAGCACACTTCATTTCTTTTTTTTAGTTAGTAATCACCGTCACCGACCGTTAACATCTTTCCACGTCTCAAATCTTTTGCCTAAGGTTTATTATGCCCAGCCTTCTTTCGACGTTTAATCCAATAAAATAACGCCACATCATTTGTAATGACAAATGTATTTGACGTGTCAGTCTTTTATTGGATTACGTGGATGCAGAACGACATAACAAATCCATGAGTGCAAAGCTCACTTGCTAGTTCTTCGCGGTATATGTATATATACTTCATCTTCTTATCGATCTCAGGAAGCACCGATCTGAGTTTTAGCAATGGCGAAACCAACCCCTAGCCTCGTCTCTCTGATTCTGATTGGTCTCGTTGCGATCGCCTCCGCGGCTGTTGTTTTCGAGGAGCGTTTTGAGGGTATATCATTTTAATTCATTTCTATTTCTACACTCTAAGTTTCAGTGGATGCGTTTGTTTGCATTTTGGCTTGCGATCTCTTCATCAATTTGAGTTTTGTTTTGATAATGCTATGACTTAAAGGATCAATTTTCGTTATGCAGCGATTTCCTCGTTGTCATCGGATAGATCATTTTCAAATGTTTGATAATAATTATAGTGGATCTATGAATTTGTGGATTTTGTTTTATCTGGGTTTCAGTAATTTGAAATTCTTATTGAAATCCCAGGATATGGCCGTCGTTTCTTCTGTTGGGTTTTCTTGGTGTTCTGAATTTGATATATAACTTTGTGATTCCTCTTGTCTGATGTCTGGCTTCATGTGTTACCTTTTGTCTCCATTTCTAAAGATGGATGGGAGAAGAGATGGGTTAAATCTGACTGGAAGAAAGATGACAACACTGCTGGGGAGTGGAGTCACACGGCGGGAAATTGGTCTGGTGATGCTAACGATAAAGGTATGATTTAGCATTCAGAGCTAGTCACGGACTGATGATCTATATTGGACCCTTATCTAGTTTTTGTTAATACTTTGTAGTAATTATCATTGTCTTGCAGGTATCCAGACCAGTGAGGACTACAGATTCTACGCCATTTCAGCTGAGTTCCCTGAATTCACTAACAAGGACAAAACCTTAGTCTTCCAATTCTCAGTCAAGCATGAGCAAAAGCTTGACTGTGGTGGTGGTTACATGAAGCTGCTTAGTGGTGATGTTGACCAGAAGAAATTTGGTGGAGACACCCCATACAGGTACATTTCCTATCATATATCGTTTTCTGTGTCACTATAATCATCTCAACATTATTAACTGACATCGATGTTTGAAAATAACACCCATCTGCTTTTTACCTGCAGCATCATGTTTGGTCCGGATATCTGTGGGTCCAGCACGAAGAAAGTGCATGCTATCCTTACGTACAATGATGCCAACCATCTGATCAAGAAGGATGTTCCATGTGAAACTGACCAGCTCACCCATGTGTACACATTCATCCTTCGCCCAGATGCTACTTACAGCATCCTCATCGACAATGTTGAGAAGCAAACCGGTAGCCTGTACTCTGACTGGGATCTTCTACCCCCCAAGCAGATCAGGGACCCCAGCGCCAAGAAGGTATTCAATAACTTATGAACAGCCAGACTTAACTGATAACCAACCACTTATACATCAAATCTAGAGCAAACTCGAACCAACCTGACCAAAGCTCATGCAATCTGAGTCTTTAATCAAAACCTATTATACCATTCATCCTACTAATTAGTCTTTTCTTTACAGCCTGAGGACTGGGACGAACAAGAATATATTTCTGACCCGGAAGACAAGAAACCTGACGGATACGATGATATCCCAAAGGAGATCCCAGACGCTGAGGCGAAGAAGGTGTCTACCTCGTTTGATTGATCCAAATCTGAAATCTCTTGCTGTTTTCTGTATTAACTGATGTTTTTCTTTGTGTTCATTATCTTAGCCTGAGGACTGGGATGATGAAGAAGATGGTGAGTGGACCGCCCCTACTATTCCCAACCCTGAGTACATGGGTGAATGGCAGCCTAAGGTTTGTCAATCTCGCTCTCAAGAAGTATATTTAACCTGGTCAACATTTTTCTTACTCTCAAAGTTGTCATATTTATCTGTAGAAAATCAAGAACCCCAACTACAAAGGCAAGTGGGAGGCTCCATTGATTGACAACCCTGGTACGTTACTACTCTCTGACCATATTTTGCATGTTGCATTATATACATGTATTTGTGGTTCTACTTTTGTAATCGTTTGATGGTTCTGGTATGCCTAGAATCCTCCAGTTATATATTTCTGTACTAAGTAGAGTAGAATGGCAAAGTAGGGTTCCTATAAACTCAAATGCTGAAATAATTCCTTGTTTCCAAAAGCATGTTTATAACTAATCTATGCTCTTTAAGTCTTCTTTATCATTAAACCCAGGGCCACACCCGTATGACACATTGAGTAATCTCCATCTTTTGTTCCCCTTAATTTAAACTCCTGTATCTTGTTTGTATAGATTTTACTGTAGTACTCAGCGTTCTTTAGTATTTGCTTGCATAAATTTGCATGAAATTTAAGTTCTCCAAGATATAATATCCAACAATTACTGTGCCTAAATTTAAACTGTGGTCACGCAGACTTCAAGGATGACCCAGAGCTCTACGTTTTCCCCAAGCTGAAGTATGTTGGACTCGAATTGTGGCAGGTAAATAAATCCTGTCACTTGAAAATTTGAATGGCCTCTTGTCTCTTATTATCAGCTTTGGTCCCATGACTCCAATCTAAATACCTATCACTCTTTCAGGTGAAATCAGGATCATTGTTCGACAATGTCTTGGTCTGCGATGACCCAGACTACGCCAAGAAGTTGGCGGAGGAAACATGGGGAAAGCTCAAGGATGTACGTGTTTAATCTATACATCTCCATGAACATAACTCTTTGTTTCTAGTTACTGATCAAAATAGCCAATGTAATATCACATTGCAGGCGGAGAAAACAGCTTTCGAGGAGGCTGAGAAGAAGAAAGAGGAAGAGGTAACACTTTCTCATCATGATGATCTCTAAAAACAAGTGTTAATTTGGATTTGGGAAGTTTCTACCTCCAAATATGTCTCTGTATGGAAAAACTAATCTGAGACACATCTTCATTTTCTATGTTAACAGGAATCCAAGGATGCTCCTGCCGAAACTGATGTAAGCGCTTGTAATTGATCAAGCTTTCAGTGTCATCTTAGTTTCTGTCAAGGTTCTAATATTATATGTGATTTAATTCGCCAGGCTGAAGAGGAAGCAGAGGAGGATGAAGGAGATGAATCTGATACTGAATCTAAGACCGAAGACATTGAATCAGAAGTTAACGAGGAAACCTCCGAGAACGATGCCACAGCTCATGTATGTTACCTTACTACAAATGTCACTCAAAACATTTTCACTTCCTCTTCATCCATAACTGAGATTTTGGTTATATGCTTTATTTTTTGCAGGATGAGCTGTAAGCAAAGGACTGAGGTTGAAGTTTTCAGTCTCGCTTCACTCTAGTTTATCTTTTCGTTTCAAGTATTTTAGTGCATCTAGATTGTTCCAAGGTAGAGAAACAAGTTTTTAGCAAAATCCAAAGGCGGATACCATGACTGTGAGATGCTCATTTCAGAGTGAAAAAAAAAATACCATTAAGAAATTTTGCATTTGCTCTCATTCTCTGCTCTTGTCTCTCACTCTTTCATATACCACTCTTGAGTTCACAATCAAACTTCTTGTTATCTTTCACAAAAAGTAGTTCCGATCAATAAAACATATACGATTTTGAAAAAGAGATACATACACTTGATAAACAAATCTGTGACTTGAATCTTGAAGAAACCCAAAAAAAAAACCTTAATTATTGACATGCAACGTTACAAACTAAAAGCTTCGTGGTATCCCATTTAGCTTGCCCCTAATCTACCTTGGCACCAGGTGTCAAATCCCGCGTTCAAATGGGACCAATTTGGTTATGGATCGTGCTTTGTCGATTATATTAGTAGAAAGAATGAGTAAGGTTAGACAAAAAAAACCTAAAAGCTTCATAATAACATAATTTATAAAATAGAACAACTAAGAGCTTTGTATTGATGAGAATTCTATAGAGTTTCTCAAAATTTTAAAATATTAATATTTTAATATAATTAAATTTTGTAATTAAATTTTTATTTTAAATATGAAATTTAACTAATCATGTAGTTATACGTGAAATGAGAGTTTCTCATAGGGTTCTCAAAGTCTTTCAAATGAGAGACCATCTCTCACATCTCTCATACTTTTCATTAGTTTTTATTTTTTTAATGGTGAGAAACTTAATAAGAGATTCCCACTAAAGATGGTCTAAAAACATCACTGTCATTTACCGGAATCAAAACTAAGGTAAAGTTTGATGACAAGCATACACCGTGAAAGCAACTATAAGAATGAGGAAAATCCCACAAATGACTATATTGATTATGTTTAGAGGCCTCATTTTGTCATAGTGTACTACTTTTTATTTCAACTCCAACCACAACACCAAATATTACCCTAAAAACACTATTCTCTATTATTAAATTAAAGATTTATAAATGAAAAAATTTAATTTGGTATTATTTAATATATAGTAATAAATGAAAAGAAATAAATATTCATATTTTAAGTTTTAGTGTGATGAATAGTGCAACACCATATTTGGTGTAACAACGTAGCAATTACATCAAATTTAGTGTTTTAGTGTTTTTTAACATCAAATTGGAATGAAATTTACACTCAATTTGGTGTTATAGTGTCCTGTTGGAGTTGCTCTTAAAACACTAAAATTTGTTGCTGAAGCCTTGGCGCTTAAAGCTGCTGTGAAGAAAGCTATTGATTTGAATCTCCGTAGATTTCAAATTGGACTCGAAGACCATCGCTGAGCCATCGTTAATCACTTCAACCACTTTTGTTTTGCATTTATTTCTAACATATATGCTTATATGCTTATATATATACATATATCTAGGTGACATACGGCATCCAAAGAATGTTATCGACTGGTTTTCATGTAGAGTAGGGTTTGAAAGTTGTAAAATATGTAAAAAATAGTTATGATCAAAGACTTGGGAAAGTCTGTTTTAGAATTTGATAATCAAAGAAGAAACCTTAGATATTTCTGCAGAATCATTTTAGAGAGTAAACAAAAAAAAATTAGTTAAAGAATATCTATTGCTTAATTTTCGATCAATCAGTTAATAAGAGAGTTTCTTTTACCTTGTGTGGAATGAACATGTTTTAACGGTCGATATTTATGATTTAAATGCACACAAAGGAGAGTACGTAAGAATGATATGCATGTATATATGTACAACATTATCTAATAACCTGAAGATATGGCTCTTGTTAACTCAGAAGCTGATTCGATCACAACCTGAAGAGCTCGCTGTGATGAGATCATGAACCTTTACTATAACTCATTCTCTATACATATATACAAGTTCATAAGGACTTCTCTACCATAGATCCATCCATTCAACTATGGAACAATATATCTTATACATCAAATTCAACCTACGATCTACAACTATTTTATAACAAGGTCAATTCAATTATTTGACCAGATTCAGGCAAGATCGTTAAATCATCAGCACCAAACAAAGCTAAGATCTGTCTTATGGGTTAAAAGGAGATCAAAGAAGAAAAGTGCACACCTTTCTTTCCACACAGTCCAAAGAATGCTTTGAATGCCAAGTGGTCCATTTAGTATCGGTTGAAAATTTACAGAGATATCTTAGGATTTGTAGCAATGAATAGAATTAGAATTACATGGGATCATCTCATTCATATACCTGAATAGATGTAGGAATTGCTCACCAACATTATAAATTGGATTCCATTGATATTGTTAGATGTCAAGATTAATACTTACATCTACGTAGACTTAGCAAGACAAACAGATACACAATTAGATAGGCCTCCTGTAAATAACTTAAAAGTACCTGAAAACCAATAGAAAGTATTGAGAAGACTAGAATAGGCAAGAATAGTTTAAAAAAGACTTAAGCATGAGGCCATATGAATATGCGAGAGGGTCAAGTTGGTAGACAGCACCGGACCACTCCATCTTCCCCAAACTTCGTTTCCATTGCGTCTCTCCACATAAATCTCCAAAGCTCCACACGATTAAAATCTCCGTATTGCAAGTTCCAAAAACGATAAGGTTCCCCATAGAGTTGCCACATAGTTTGCTGAAATCAAGTTTGAAATTGATTGGTGTTGAAGATAATTCAGCAAACGAGAGAGAGACTGTTGCAGATCTTCCAAACCCTTTACTTCCACTTCAAGAAAACATGCATTTAGCGACTGAATATTGTGACTGAAAAATTCATTCGCTAAATTTGAGACTGATTTGCGACTAAGAAAAATCAGTGTGAAATCACTCGCTAATTCGTGACTAAAAACTTTAGTCGCAATTCAGTCGCTAATTAGCCAATCAGTCCAATCAGCTGCGACTGAAATCTTATTATTTTGAAACCCTATACCCTAAAACCCATCAGTCGCAGATCAGTAGCAAATTTAGTGACTGATCTGTGACTGATATCTTAGCAGTCGCAGATCAGTAGCAAATTTAGTGACTGATCTTTGACTGATGTCTTAGCAGTTGCAGATCAGTAGCAAATTTAGTGACTGATCTGTGACTAATCTTTTTTATAATTTGATTTTTTCACCGAATCTGAACAAAAACAATTCTGAAACTGCAATTAA
>OVAX01003324.1:0-20649 GCA_900406405.1 Lepidium africanum
CTTAATGTAATCGACACACCTTCACTGAATAATAATCAGAACACTCTCTCTCTATTATTATATTCTTTCTCTTCTAGTTTTTAACAAGTCTCTTTTTATTGGTATATAATTGGATTATAGGGAAGAAAACATCATTTGGAATATACAGTTAAAAAAAAAACAGAAATATATGTAAGATATATGATATATCACGTGCAATGGAAAAAGACAAGTGTCAGGAAGAAATCCAATGGGCGACAATTTGACTAGAGTCAATGTGGCGGCCAAAGGCAATAAGCATTAAACTAATATACAAATCCAACTACTCCCACTTTACTTTATAATTTTAGAATATTCTGATTTATTTATTATGATGAACCATATTTTGAATTTCTCACCATTTTCAAGCATGGACTCAGAAACGTCAGAAGTAGACAAGTAGTCCATTCTTGATATGAACAGGATATTCAAAGAAGTAAAATTCTTATGTTTTTTTTTTTTTGTCAACAAAATTCTTATGTTTGTAATTTATAATTTAGAAGAATACAAAACATAAGTATTTCTCCTGCGTTACCATGATAATGGATTAAGAAAGAGTTAAAGAGGTCTACACAATCCTTGAGTTTGAATATTATTTTATTCACATAAAAATAAAATAGAATCGGTTTATATAGCCAATGTATTTCTTTCTAAACGGACTTTTATATAGCTTACTGAGAAATTAAATTGATTGAACTTTAAACAATACTGAAATAAAAGTTTGGATAAAATTTAATGAAAAGTATAGGTAAATTTTAGGACCGTATTTTAGCATGTGTAATATGATATTCATCATAGGGCCCCAAATATTTGAAGACCCATTTGAAAAATATTATACTATTTTTTTCTTCATAGTCTTGGGGAAGATTTTTTTGGAGAGTAGATTTTAATAAATTTAGAAATCTTTGTGGATTTCTAAATCTGTAGGATTTTAAAATTAAAAAGTGGATTTGTAAATCCAATAGACTAGATTTCAATATTTGAATTACACATGATTTAATTATGGATTTCAAAATCAATGATTGAATAACACATGATTTATAAATATGGATTTTAAAATCATTGATTGAATAATACATGATTTGTAAATCCATTAAAATCCATAGAAATCCATTAAAATCCACCATCCAATAAACCCCCTTAAAATTTTTTTTCTTTTAACAAAGTTTAGGATCCAAAAGATTCAACGGTTTCAAAAAACAGAATGCCTAAAAAAAATTTAGAGCCAAATTTTGTTTCTTTTAATATTTTATTTTAATAACACAAAACTTTAAATTTATTTGGAACGGATCTCTTTCTATTAATACGAATCCCTAAAATAAAAAATTATAATAACTTACGAAAAATATATGTTATATAAACTGCCACCGTCCAAAATCTTTAGATGTAAAACAGTTTCAAAAAATCAAAATAATTAGGTCATCCTCCAAACTCATATTTCTGCGGTTGTGTAGTTTTAAAAAAAAAAGAGATTGACTGACAATAATGGCTAATTAGACCTTACAAAGGTGATAATAATTCAGAAGTTTTGACTTTCGTAAGACCACAAAATATACACATTTTCTAATTTTAATTCTTTGGTCCAACTTTCCAACCTGCCAAAACTTCTCAACAGTCATAAAACAGCAACCTTTCTTCTTTGTCACCTCTCCTCTCTACTTTCTTCACCCAATAGGAACTTTCCTCCATTGTCATGCTTCCTCTGTTCTTTGTTCATCTTTAAACATCCCAAAACCAACCCTTTATCACGAAATATCTTCACTTGGGTCTTCTTCTCCACTAACTATAATCCAGAAAATGAGAAACTTTTTCAAACCCCCACTTTTACTTTCTCTCTTCCTCTTCTTCTTCCTTTACGAATTTTCCATAGCTGCAGATACGATCAGAAGAGGGGAATTTCTAAGAGACGGTATCAATCACAAACCTTTAGTCTCTCCACGAAAAACATTCGAGCTCGGATTCTTCAGTCCCGGAAGCTCAACGTTTCGTTATCTAGGGATTTGGTATGGGAACATCGAGGATAAAGCTGTGGTTTGGGTAGCAAACAGAGCAAATCCGATTTCAGACAAATCAGGAGTACTTATGATAAGCAATGATGGGAGTCTCGTGTTATTAGATGGGAAAAACTTCACAGTCTGGTCTTCAAACTCGAGCACTAATAACAACAACAAAATCGGTTCTATACACGATACTGGAAACTTCGTATTGTCTGAAATCGATACAGAGAGAATCATTTGGGAGAGTTTTGATCACCCAACTGATACTTTTTTGCCTCAGATGAGAGTACGTGTGAATCCTCAAATAGGAAATAATCTTGCTTTTGTCTCATGGAAATCTGAGAACGATCCATCTCCTGGTAATTACACATTAGGAGTTGATCCTTCTGGAGCACCAGAGATTGTGCTTTGGGAAAGAAACAAGACGAGGATATGGAGAAGCGGGCAATGGAACTCTGCTATTTTTACGGGTATTCCGTTTATGTCTGTCTTGACGAATTATCTTTATGGGTTTAAGCTTTCGTCTCCTCCAGATGAAACAGGTAGCGTGTATTTTACGTATGTTCCTTCGGATCCATCTATGTTGCTTAGGTTTAAGGTTCTTCCTAATGGGACTGAAGAGGAATTGCGATGGAATGAGACTCTGAAGCAGTGGACTAAGTTTCAATCTGAACCGGATAGTGAGTGTGATAAGTATAATCGTTGTGGAAATTTTGGTATTTGTGATAAGAAGGGATCTAATGGAATCTGTAGCTGTGTTAAAGGTTATGAGCCAGTTTCTTTAGGAAATTGGAGTAGAGGTTGTAAAAGAAGAACGCCATTCAAGTGTGAGACTAACACTAGTGTTGAAGTTGTAAGAGGGGAGGATGAGTTCTTGACGCTTAAATCTGTGAAGTTGCCGGATTTCGAAACTCCTGAACATAGTCTTGTTGATCCTGATGACTGCAAAGATAGATGTCTGAGGAATTGTTCTTGTAGTGCGTTTACGTTTGTTAATGGTATTGGTTGTATGACTTGGAACCAAGATTTAGTCGATTTACAGCAGTTTGAAGCTGGTGGATCCTCGCTTCATATCCGGCTTGCTGATTCAGAAATAGGGGAGAAAAAGAAATCCAAAACTGTGGTAATTGTTGCAGTTCTTGTTGGTGTGATTTTGTTAGGAATCTTTGCTTTGCTATTATGGAGATGCAAGAGAAAGAAAGGTACTAAATCTCATTCTTTCTCAACTTCTCAGTTTCCTAAACATAACATTTTTTTTTTTTTTTTTTCATATCCCTTCATTATAATATGCAGATTTTCCAGGAGCATATTGTAGTAAGGACACTGATACATCGGTTGTTGTTACTGATATGAGCAAGAGCAAAGACACTACTGCGGCTTTTACAGGATCAGTTGACATAATGATTGAAGGAAAAGCTGTTAACACATCAGAATTACCTGTATTTTGCCTGAAAGCTATAGTGGCAGCTACTAAAGATTTCTCCAACGAGAATGAGCTCGGAAGAGGTGGATTCGGACCAGTCTACAAGGTTGATTGATTACAACGATCTCTATAGAGAGTCTTTGTGCTTCAGATTTGTAATGTTTTTGCTGATGATTGAGATATGTTTCTTTTGGTCAGGGTGTTCTTGAAGATGGACAAGAGATAGCTGTAAAGAGATTGTCTGGTAAATCCGGACAGGGAGTTGATGAATTCAAGAATGAGATCATTCTCATAGCCAAGCTTCAACATCGCAATCTTGTGAGATTACTTGGATGTTGCTTTGAAGGCGAAGAGAAAATGCTTGTATACGAGTATATGCCTAACAAAAGCTTAGACTTCTTCATATTCGGTATGTTTTTTCACAAAGAAAGAAAGAAAAAAGGAATGAAGTCATATCTTTCTAACTATTCTTCTTCTTGTGAATGTACAGATGAAACTAGACAAGCGTTGGTAGACTGGAAAAGACGGTTTGCGATAATTGAAGGGATTGCGAGGGGGTTGCTTTATCTTCACAGAGATTCAAGATTGAGAATCATCCATAGAGATTTGAAGGTTAGCAATGTATTGTTAGATGGAGAGATGAATCCAAAGATCTCAGATTTTGGTATGGCGAGAATCTTTGGTGGAAACCAAAATGAAGCTAACACAGTTCGCGTTGTTGGAACTTAGTAAGCAAAACACACAGTTTAACCAGATAAACATGTAAAAGAAACCAATGTAATTAACATCTTTGCTTTTACTTTCTTTGCATATTCAGTGGGTACATGTCTCCAGAATACGCAATGGAAGGACTTTTTTCGGTGAAATCTGATGTATACAGCTTCGGTGTCTTGTTGCTTGAGATCATAAGTGGGAAGAGGAACACAAGTCTCCGATCTTCTGAACATGGAAGCCTCATTAGTTATGTAAGTTTCCCCAAACAGAGTAAAGGATGTTTATTTTGGTATATAATAACAGTATTAACCGGTTTTCATTCGATTTTTTGGTTTGATTGGTTTAATCAATGGTGGAAACTGAAATGGTTGCAGGCTTGGTACCTATATGCTCATGGGAGATCAGAAGAGCTTGTGGATCCAAAGATAAGGGTCACGTGCAATAAACGTGAGGCCTTAAGATGTATACATGTGGCAATGTTGTGTGTTCAGGATTCAGCTTCGGAGAGACCGGACATGGCTGCAGTTTTGCTGATGTTAGAGAGTGACACAGCGACGCTTCCTGTTCCAAGACAGCCAACGTTTACTTCCACTAGAAGAAACTCAATTGATGTAAATTTTGCTCTTGATTCGAGCCAACAATATATTGTCTCTTCTAATGAGATTACTTCTACGGTTGTTCTTGGACGATAGGACTTTTTTTGTATAGTTTCTTATAATTATTTGTGAAAATGTATAATTCTTTTTATTATTATCATTAGTATTATCTAGGTAATATAGCCTGTGCTTACGCACAAATTGTTATATTATATTTTGTAATGTAATGTTTTTCATAAACATCAATAAGATCTGGCAGCGCCGCTTTAAGCTTTTAGATCTGGTTTGTCGTGAACAAGTCGGTGGCTCCGACAGTACCGGTGTGGTTCATGGCCTTTTGTCTCACCACCGACAAATTGTGAGGAGGTTTTAGCGGTGACGGTGGAGACTCGTGATTCTACGGTTAGCTTGCGGTCAGTTGGTGCTCCATGTTCGGGTGAGGCTTTGCTGCTTAGTGAATCGATCTTCGTTTCTCTCAGTGGCTCCTTGTCTGGGACCCATTTCCTCCGTGTTTGGTCCGCTTCTTTGCAGGATCGATGTTGCTTGTTCCGGTTTGCTCATTCTTCTTTTCCGGCCGTCATTAGTTCTTTATAGGGTATCAGTTGGTTTTAAATTTGGTTAATAGTTAGTTTAGCCTTGGTTTGGTTTTAGATTTGACTTTAGGCTCTTTGATCTGCTTCCCGTTGTTGATTGTCTTAATTTTCTCTTCCGGTTCGATTGGTGATTGTGCTCTTTGCTCGTTTTCTCCGGTTAGAGGGTTGGTTTGCTCCTTGTCCGTACTTCAAAGACCTGATCGAAGTTTGGTTTATCTTGGGTTGTATTGAGGCGTCTATCGGTCGACTGTAGTTTTGACTTCACCATCCCCGGAAGTATTGTCTTATTCTATCGTGTCCATTTCTACCATTGAGTTTGTCTTCGGTCTAGCGTCCAGTTCAGGTTTCTTTCCGTGGCTTCCCCTAGTTTGGCACTCAGACTCTTTCTTGCAGGTTTAGCAGCTCTTTCTTCATTTGTGAAGTACACATAATCACCACAGGAGACTCCGCCATCTTTTTGATCTTCGGTTAGTCAGTGATGGTATTTCGATCTTCACTTGGGGTAGTAGGTTCTAGAGTCTATAATTTCAAGTGGTCTAATCTAGTCATTCAAGATTTTCTATTTCCTGTCTTGTGGGTTTAGGTTTCCCTCCTTTGGGCGTAGTCTCTAGTATCGTTTATGTTGATATCCGGCTGTTGTGTTGTAAACAAACCGTTTTCTATCTAATGAATTCTACAGACGAAAAAAAAAAAGTTTGGATATCTCTACCTCAGCATGCCACGCACTACCAATAACCAAATTGCTTGTTTAATCCAAATCATCACCTAATAGGGCAAAGTAAAGAGACGTTTAGAATTCTTTAACGTTTACCTTTCTCCTATAACTGCAAGTTTGGATACATATAAATGAATCAATCATTGAATCTCTAATGACAAGAAACCATGACTGAGGTATACGAATGGTTTTCTCAATTTCTCCCAGCTTAGAGTAAATCTCATATCAATCTAGCGTCCTTAATAAAATGGTACAGCTTTTGATGGAGAACTTTGTGAAAGAGAAAGTGGAATGTTGGCAGCATTGGGACTTAGCGTCTTTGGGAAGACTCACACAGTTTATGGAAGCTTGAAGGCTCATGCAGTGGCTTGAATGTCCGTCGTTGTCCGATATGGAACTTCTTCTAATGGTAGGGTAAACGCTAAAACTTTAGTTTTTTTTTTCTTCCGTATGAATTTGTTATTTTACTTGTATTGGCTCACTAATTGGGTTAAGTGTTTCAATAGCTTACATAGTAAGAATTCAATGAAATGGCATGGCAAAAGATAATTTTGTCACTAAATGTGGCAAAGGAGAATAAGCAACAGATTGTGGAGACAGAGCATCTCATGAAAGCTCTTTTGTAGCAGGAGAATGTTTTAGCACGAATGATTTTTTGTAAGGTTAGTGTGGATAACTTAAAGATTCTAGAAGAACTAGAAAAGTTCATTTAAAGCCAATAAAAGGTAATGAATGTCATGTACGACCTAAAATTGTAGTTCTTTTTGAGGCTAATGAGGAATTTGGTTAGTGATTGCAGGTGTAAGGAGAACCTACTGGTTCGATGTTGGGATGTAATTAGCTTTATTTAAGAGAGCAAGACAATATAAGAAAGACTTAGAAGACTCTTATGTGTAAGTGGAGCATAGAATTCTTGCTTTAGCTAATGATAAGCAGTTTGGGAAACAGTTCTATCTTGTATTTGGTTTTAGTTTTTCAGTGCTAGAATCCTCTGTATCTTTAAAGAAGGTGAAAACTATTTGATAGATTAGTCTTTCGTGTGTGGGGGGTTGGTTTAGCCGGAACTCTTAAATCTTAAAAACTTTGGCTATGTTTATGTTCTCTTGCTTATATATTTCCTGATCAAGCAACATTGTTGAAAATGTAAACTTTGTTTCTTTAGCTTTTCCTTGAAGTGGCTCTCAAAACATGATGCATTACAGTATATATGATTAATTGTTACAATGCTCTTCTCTTTTAACATCAACTTCCTCTTATACATTCTTTGTAGGGAAGAAAGGCATTGGACCCAAAAGTGGGAAACCTTTGCAATACAAACGATCTTTGTTCCATAAAATACTGAGGTTCCTCAACAATATGCATGATGTTACAGTCTTATTATTTTTCCTTTTTCTCAACATTGGTTTGATGCTTCTATTTGAGTTTGTTGTTGTTCTTTATGTTGTAGGGTAAATGCATGATCACCACACCTTCTTTTCATGTGATATAGTTTTGAGATTGTACTAATTGTTGCTTATGCTCAAAAGTTAGTTTAGTGGTGTTTTTCCAACATTTAGTTTTCACAAGAATCGTTGAAGAAATTCTAAAATTAATACCGCATCGTAGCGCGGGTAGTTAGATATATCAAAAAGAGGACATCTCTCTAGAGCTTGACACATCAACATTTTGGAGATGACACCTTAGCAACTTAGAACCAATGAAATGCGTTGATCAATACAAGTCATAATATATTAGGTCTAAGTAAGGAAACAATTAGCATTCTCAATTCATTCAAAGTGACTCTTCATAAACTGTTTGGTATCCACATATAATTGCGATCCTACGTTTCAGTATAATAACATCTAGCATAAGATAGATCCAGTTGCTTCACCTTCCAGTTTTGTTTTTTATTTTAGTAATAATGAGTACACTTAAGGACGACCAAAGAGGAGACATGGAATAAGAAGAACCAGAGATTCTTTATGTTCCCCACTAGTACAAAACGATTTGGGGGATGTATAAGAAGGCTGAAGCCAATTTATGGACTGGTAAGTTCACTGTGTTTTTTTGTTTCTAATGATTGTTATGGTCTCTGTACTCTCGAAATCGAATGGTGTTTGTGGATGCAATTTCAATTAAGAAAGAATGCGACTTTCTAAATGCAAAGCTTTTTTCTATTAGTTGTTTAGGATTGTAATAATGTTTATGGAGTTATCACTTTGATTATGGTGGATGGAAAATAAGATGTTTTGTGCTTGTAATTCTGATTCAAAAGACTTTAATCTTACATTTTTATATGTTTGTGATACTATGCAATAATGGGAAGAGTTGTCGGGTTCATAGAAGCATTTCATCAGCCATATTCTAGCTTTATCCCCGTATCAGATGGGATTGTTTTCGAAAATTTGGTTGCGAGATTCTTGAATGTTGTCCAAGTTCGGAGGTGAAGATTTCACTTAGCCGAGTGTAAGAATATTTGCCTGTTTTAAAAATTATGCTTCTGGTGATTGACTCTATACGCTGTGGCAATGTAACATCTTGAAGCCATCACTTGTTGTTTGATTTGAGATAGTCAATTTCTCTGGATTTTCAGGCTCTGCTTTCTATGGTTTTCAAATCGCTGTGGAAACATTCATTCAGCCATCACTTTGTTAGTGGAGAAATTTACAATGTCTATCTGTTGTGTATAAACCTCCAAACATTTTCAGCTTTGACTCGCTGCAAACCCTGGAAATACTGTAGGGAAGACTGAATACGAGCCTCTAACAGTTAATATATATGTTTTGATACAATTGGTACGTTACATTCCCTTTTAGTCATGGCATGAAGAAGGAAATAAATGCCTAAATCAAGTTATATTGAATGAAACGTCTGAGGACCAAGCCATGAGACTTGTAACCAGTATCCTAAAGGAGACTGATAGTGATTTGTTGTTTCTAGATTTAACCGAAAACACTTATTAGGAGTTAGAACTCAGACCTGAGTCATGATCTCTCTCTAACTTTCCCTCTTTCTCGACTAACACAAACTCATTCAAGACATACTTTCTTATGACACTTCCTTCTGGAGACATACATAAAGGACACAAAGGAGAAAAATAGATTGTTCAATGCTGTTGAGACCATTCCTTGTATTTTCGACAAGGCAAAATGGCCTTTAGATTGGATTCCAAGGTACTCAACTATTGTTTTGTTAATATTCTCAGATTAATATATTATTTACTTGAAAGAATACTTCTCTCGTTTGATGATTAATTGTAAAAGAAAATCCTATGTCGTTTGTTGTGAGGTTGATTGCTTTGGCATGTGGGATCGAAGAATTCATCTTGAGGTTGTTAGTGTCAATTTAGGCAACTAATGCAATCATTTTCATCATTTACTAATGATTGAGACTAACTTGTGTCAATTGTAAAAATGACTCTTAAAATTTGTATCATTTATTCTAAATGATGTTAATATTTATATCATTTATGAAAATCGATATTAAGTTTTTGTCACCTGTAAAAAGCGAAGTTAAATATTTATATCAATTTTTTAATTGACAGAGCAATTACATCAATCATAAATAAATATTAATGGATCAATTTGAAATATATATATATATATATATAGATTAAACTATTTTTCAAATAATAATTTAAAATTTTTATTTTAAATATATTATCGATATTTTACAATCAAATATTTTTTGTAAATTATTTATTTTATTAAATTCAATATGTTGAAATAAATATTATTTTACTATCAAGAATATAAATTTTAATAAAAAAATATATTCAGTTTAAAACTAAAATTTAATTTTGAAATTTACATATTAAAAAAATCTAGAAGCGTTAAAATTGTAAAATAAAATTACAACATAATAACTTAACCCAAAACACTACAATATAATTACAACATAATACTTTAACCCCAACAGTATTGTTTAATCATCATTAGGTTCGTTGAACCATATTAAGAAGGTGTTGAAAGAATATATTTTTGAAATACTGAAGCTTTTTTGCCATCTCTCCTACCTTAAAATTCATAGTTTGCAACTCTTTTTTAACTGTCGAACTACAACTATAAATGGTAAAGAAAGAAGAGCTTCTAAAATTTGGAAAAAAGATATTGGTTTTGTGCCTTCAACTTCCTGAAAAAAAAAACTATTCAATTTTAAGATGTATATGTTTGTTTAAAATAAATAAATTTTTACATATATAGTTAAGTTACGTGGAAAAAAACCTATAACATACTACAACTCGAAAGTAAGCATATTATAAACAATATTATAATCAAATAGTTACAACTCTTCAATTACAAAAATTCTAACTTGAAACAAAGAAATTGATTGATTAAACATAGCCTAAACCTAGAAACAATATAAATGAAAAAAAAAGAAAATATATATACCAAGTTAATGCCAAGGAGAGAAGGAGAGAGCAATAGAAGAAATCAAAGAGAATAAAAAGAGATTTAAGCTGATAACTAAATAAGTTATTCAATTAGGTTAATAAGTTTATTTATAGATTTTTTTTTAAAGATAATTTGAATTGGACCAATTGGTGGAACTGTTTTATTGTTTCTTCTCATTGAATCTTTGATAAAGATGTAAAGATTCGATTATATTTTTAAATTAGATTTATCATTATCTCCTTGTATTTTGATAATGTATTGTTTTATCATTATCATTATCTCTTTGTATCATTATCTCATGGTTATGATTTATTGTTTTTAACTTAGATTTATATTATTGACTAAAAATGATATATGGTGTAATTTATATTTTATATAAGGTTATAAAGTTTAGTTTTTGATTATTTAGAATAATAAAACAACCGCTAAGAAGCAGGTGGCTTAGTTGACTTGTCCCTGATCTAGTTTGGCACCAGGTGGGGGATTCAAATCCCGCCAGCTCCAGTGGGAGAAATTTGGCTATGGATCGGGCATTTATCGATCCCATTAGTAGAAAGAATGAGTAAGGTTGACAAAAAAAAAAAATTATAAAACAACCATAATAAAAGTATGATTAATCCTAACGTGTGTGTTTTGTAAGTAGAATTAGAATTATTTTATACTTTTCTCAATTAAATATATAATATTTTTTAGTTAATTATTGTAGGAATTGACACAAATTCATATTTATTGACATCAATTAATTTATATGTATCAAAATTTTAAACTGAGACCACGTTAACATCACTTTTTAAGTGATATTAAAATAGTGATTAGATAAATTATTTGTTTAGTTAATGTAAATTCATAGTTTACGTCGATTAGTTTTTAAGTGATGTAAATCAATATTTTAGATTATATCAATTCTATTTAATTGATGTAAAAGACACAAAAATAATGTCATTTTTTAAAATGATGTTAAATCACATATATTGCGTCACTTGTAAATAAGTGATTCTATATGGTATCATTTATTCAAATGATATATTATTAGTTATGCTATAAGAAATATTTCTTGTAGTGTTAGAATAATTTTCAAATTAAATATATCAATTATTTAAACATAATTATAAATAAAATTTATGTCAATGATTATAGGAATTGACACAAATCTATATTTATTGACATCAATTAATTTAAGTGACATTAATTCATTTATATGTATCAATTTTAAAATTGAAATTCAGTTACACCATTTTCTTAATTGATATTAAAAATACTGATTAGATACATCGTTTGTTCAACTGATGTAAATTTATATTTACGTCGATTGTTTTATAAGTGATGTAAATAAACATAAATTGTATCATTTTTATTAAATTGATGTAAAAGATGTATTAATAGTGTCATTTATTATAAATAATGTTAAATCATATATAATATATCATTTGTTTATAAGTGACTCTATAGTATCATTTGTGTAAATAATATAATATTATTGATGCAATATGTTTTTTTATAGTGCTGGAAGTAGTATCTATGATCACAGAAAAAACAAAAAAGTTTATCAGACCTTAACCAGGGTCTAATCTCCTCGAACAAACTGAGGATCTATTTATACTTATCTTGTTCTATTTTCTGTCATTTTGGCACAACCCTAAAGATGTAGGCAACGACAGCTACTACCACCTTAGCTAGCTCTGGCTTTCCGACCTGAACCCCCGTTAACATCTTATAGCTAATTTTGGATCCTAGCTTCTCCAAAATTTGAAATGCTTGTGTATACACGTACTCGTACAAACCCTAAATATACATACTTTCTAACATTACTACCTTCCGAGGTTGAAGAAGATGAGGCGTACAGTCTATAATCTGATCAGCCACTAACTCTACGCAATCCAAGCAGACTTCGTAGACACAGAAATGACCTCCTGCCCATCCTCGAGCTTTCATGTTAGAATTCGCGACGGAGAGGCATTTTTTGTATGCGAGATATCGCATTGTTTAGAAACAGAAGATGTTTCTCATCTAGGTTTCTGATTGTATGTTTTTGGTCTTGATTTTTCCGGGAAGTTGATATAGTCGAGAAAGCTTTAAGGTACTCGGAGAAGGAAGAGTAAACATCATCACCGTCTTCTGAGGAGTCGATGAGAGAGAGAAGATGTTCATCAGAATTTTCCTTCAAGCTTATATTAATAGAAGAACTTTCAAAACTGCTTTAAATTTCTCAGCAGAAACCCTTGAAGACTCCTCAATTGATTTTACATTTTTCAGACGTGTTCGGTAAAAAGGTGAACTGCTTGTGGTTATGTCCCTGTCTTTGAGATGTCTTCATATGTTTAACCTCTAATCCGCTCTACTATTTTTCATTACGGGTGTATTCACTCTGCTTAATATCAATATTTCTACTCTTTTCACTTTATTTTTTAGATTTGAATATTTCCTACGTTTAAGAAAATTATGATTTTGTAGCTTTTCTCCTTAAAATATGAATTTAACAAAAGTGTCAGATAAAATTTAATACTTTTCATTCTTCTAAAAAAAAGTTATTTTTAGGTGTTTACTAAACTAAGAACTTATGTTATTATTATTTCCTACACTCATTCATACTTCAATCAAATGTGAATTTTTTTCCTCAGGTAATTCATACTCTTTTTCAATCAAAAATAAATAAATTAACTAATATCTATTTATATTATAAAATAAAATTGGATATTAAAACTTAAAGTTATAATGTAATAAAGTACTTTGATATCTTAATTTTTGTATTTGGTTTTTTTAAAAAAGGCTGCTAAATTTAGTTAATGGAATAAAATAAACATTTTAATTTAGTTTAATTAAATATCGATAGCAGTTATAATTTTTATATGCTTTATAAATTTATGGGAAAAGTTTCTATACATGTAAGCAAATAGGAAAATTAAGACAATTAATATTTTAAAATAAACAATTTATATCATCGGCAAATTGTGCTATATAATAGTTCTGAGAGGATTTAGATTGTCGACTCTTTTTAAAAAGAGTAATTCATCTAAAATGCTTCTTTTAAAGAGTTAATTATATGAAATATTCTTTTTTTAAAGCTTCTCCGTCTATCCCTTTTGTCGTATGAAAAGGACTCAATTACCACATACTTAGGCGACGTTTTATTTGCCTCGAGGTGCCCTTATTCATGGGCAGAGAAAGGGGCAGGTCCTTCATATAAATTTTTAACATGACACGAAAAGTTTCTTGAGTTTATTATCCAAGAAAAAGAAAGATTAATTTTATCAAAACAGAATCGCACAAAAAAATATATAGAAGAGAAGAAAGGAAAGCAAAGGATATCATCGGCGTCAAAATCATTGGTTGAGAATATGCCACGTGTTGTAATAGGAGAAGACAAGAAGGAGAAATGAGAATCGTGCATGATTTGCCAGGAGGAATATTCAGAAGGTGACATGGCTGAAAAAAAGAGTGGCTAGATAGAGTGGCTAGATAGAAAACAAAAATACAAAAGAAGAAAGGGACAAAGAAGTACATGTGAAAAGACGGATTTTTGGTTTGTTTGACATAGGGTTTATCCTTTTATACAAGTTTGTCCTTTTGTTTTTTCAGATTGATTAGTCTTGTAATTATATTTTGTCCTTGAATGTTTTGGAAGACGGGTTTTCCATTTGCTAGGTTTTGCCTTTAGATTTAAAGACATGTAGGTTTGATGAAAAAAGTAGGGATTTGTTTAACTCACATGCATGGAGAAAATTGTTTATTTTAGAACTTTACAAACTGGTCCATTGTTAAAATTATGTCGACGTCTTAATATTCTATAAAGAGGTTACATAAAAATTAGTCCATGGTAATATATTGAATCTTTGTCCATGTATTTTAAAATCTGATAAACGTTTTAAATGATTGGCCATGACAAGAATATGAGAATGTTAATATATATTAAATCTTTGTCCATGTATTTTAACATCTAATAAGCGTCTAAAACATTTGTCCATCTCTAAATAGAATAAAGTCTTGAGTATTTTTCCATGTCTAGTTGAATAACAATTAACCATATGTCTATGTCTATTTGAATAACAATGAATGAGATATATTAACACAAAAATGTCTGGTATATTAATATCAGAAGGTTTTAAGTCTTTGTCCATATCTAGTGGAATAACAATTAACCTATGTTCATGTGTAATTGGATAATAGTTAATCATATATATTATCAATGTTAATATATTTACATCAGAAGGTCTTAAGAACTTGTCCATGTTTTTATTTTATAATTTGTAATCAACGTCTAAACATTTTGTCCATCTTTATATCAATAGGGTCTTAAGTATTTGTCTATGTCTAGTTCAATAACAATTAACATTATGTCCATGTCTATTTGGATAACAGTTAATGAGATATATTAACATAAGAATGTCACTATATTAACATCATAAGATCTTAAAAAATTTGTCCATATTGAATAACAGAAAATCAATTATATAATAACATTGACATAAGAATGTCTGTATGTTAATATTAGAAGGTCTAAAGTATTTGTCCATGTCTAGTTGAATAACACTTACATAGATTTATTGTCACATTGACATACGATTATGTCCTTATTTTTTAATTTGTTATCAACGTCTAAAACCTTTCTCAATCTCTTGATGAATAAGGTATTAAGTGTTTGTGCATGTCTAGGAGAATAACAATTCAATTTGTTTAAATTGGCCAAATTAGTGGCACACGTCTCTGGACTCACAACGTGTCATCGAAATAAAAAGATTTATTTCTTTATTTGAACATGAAGGAGAACGCGCTGAAAGATTTTATTCAGGAGCTTTGTTGTCTTTTAGGTAGGGGAGAGTGCATTTGGCACAAGGAAACATAGTGGAGAACATTTTATACAATTAAATTTTGAAAGTAGGCATTTCGAGATGATTTATGAACATATCAAAATTGGATGATAATGCATATATAGAATTGTAGATTCAAACGACAATTTAAAATCCTAGGTTGCTAGTTATAGTAGTCGATGCCATGATAATGAATTTACTATACAATGTTTCGAGTTCAAAAATTGGTTTAATCGTTCCTTGAATAGTTATCTAGCTTGCAGTCTTGATTTCTTGTGAAATGCTCTGATTTGATGGTTTTATTTATTAATTTTACATCAATTATCTACATTGCTTTAAATCATAACAACCATTTTATTATTTCTTAGCTTAAATTCTTTCCAAGATTGATAATGTAACGCTTGGTCTTTGTGGATCCGATTCCTAAAATACTACTACGTTTATTGTGCAATTGCAATGGGATAATAGGGTTAAAATTTTGTGTATCATAATGCATTCTGTAAAATAACTTTAAAAAGATAAAATGACGATACTAACTAGAACTCAATTGATAGTATAAATAAATTTTTAATAGTGTGACATAAAAAATGTATAGCTTTTCATGAAATGATGAAATGTAAACAACCTTAAATTATGTTTTCTATTGAGTAAAAATTATTAGTAAAAAGACACAATAGTAGAAGTGATACTTTGTAGATAGTTACAACTTACAACCGAGTTGGCAAAAATAAAGTAGATAGTTATAACCGTTGGTTTATTTCAGATTGTTATTTTTTGTATATATTGGGATAATGGAATGAATAATATTGGTTGTTCAACTATGTACATAAAGCAAAATTGTGTGAATGGGTTTTCGTTGTGATAGATATTCTGAAGTCCACATATCGAATAAAACAATTCGGTTTGATATATACGTTCAAGCATCATTGTGTTATATACATTTGATTAAAATGTAATTCGATTATCTGTATTAGTTAGTGAAATTTAATTGATATGTTTATTGAATCATCAATTTAAGTCTTTGTATAAAGAATTTGTTATTCGTTTAATGACTATAAAATACTAACTGAATTATGGTTATATATCACTACAAGAAAACATGCCAATTCCCGACGGAAAAGTTTCCGTAGGTATCTGTCGGGAAAAAAACCGACAAAAACCGACGAACCATGACCGATGCTGTCAATTTTCGTCGGAAAAATAAGAGCCGTCGGTTTTCGTCGGAATTTTCCAACGACTACCGATGGAATTTTAAAAAATAAAAAATATTAAAATCCGTCTGTTTTCGTCGAAAATATTTCCGACGAAAACCGACATAATATTTGTGTATTAATTCAAAAAAATGTCATTCATAGTAATAATGTATTTAAGAATCAATAATATATAATTTATGGTTTTCTTTCAAGTCATAGTAAATCCACTGCTTTCATTTTCGAAGGTTTTATAGTTATTGAAATTATGTTAACAAGTTCTTACGTATTTAAACAAGTCGTTATTAATGATTGAAGGAGTCATACAGTCATATTTTGCGATGCGGAGTAATAACTAATACATAGCAGACTAGCTACTCGGAATCACTACCATATTCTTTGGGTTCCGTATCCGAATTGGCTTCGGACTCTTCACCAAACTCTGGACGTTCGTTGTCAGAATCATCATGAACCGTCCCGAAAGCTTGGGAAGTCATGTCTACACAAAGGTCAACCCCTAACAATATCTTAAGTGGGTCTAATATCCTAGGTGAACCCTGTTGCATGGCGTCGTGGTCCGAATCCCTATATAGTCTACCTCTTGGGGTTGTTGCCGTCACAGTGATCCACCCATCAGATAGGTTGGACACGCGGGGATAAGGGATATAAGCCACTTGATCAGCCTGCGACGCAAGGATGAATGGGTCGTATTTCTGCAACCTTTGTCTAGAGTTCACGGAAGTGACACCAAATTCATCAACATGCACACCGACTCCCATAATAGGATCGTACCAGTCACAATAGAAAACAATGCACTTTAAGTCGAGCAACCCAGGGTAGTGGACCTCCAATATCTCTCATAACACACCGTAGTACACTATATCGCTTGAGGCAGATGATATTCTATAGTCACTCGTTGGTCTTTTCCTTCCTTGTCTCAGAATTTTAAATGCGTATCCTCTAGTGTAATACATAGGAAATGACTTTGCAACTATAACTAGACCGGAAACGAAATCTTTCAACCATGTCAGAAATGTTTGCCCCATCTTTTCCGCTTCTTTGACCTGTCAAATTTTCCCTTGTTTGTTTGAGAATCGAACCCATTGTACGAAGATTATTAGGTCTATGTATTGTACGGAACGCACATAATATTGTAACCAGTCAGTGAACTCGACCTCTTTTGCATTTTGTAGTTGTTCTTCAGAGTAATGGGGGTAAGTTGTCCGAATTTGCGCCATGTACACACTGCAATGACGGTAGTACCAGTCACAGGTAAAAGGTTGAAAATTTTCCTGATAAGTTTAATAAATAAGAATACTAACCTTTCAAGTTCCCCTAACTCTGGTCAATTAGTTGCAATGTATGTATGCAAATGTTTTTTCTCCAGTGGGGTGAAGGTTCGACGAATGAGTTTTCCACTTAAACGCCCTATTTGGGAAAATATATCTGGGACATAAGCGTGGTAAACAGGCCGCTCCCCTCCGTCATCGTTGCGTGTTGGGCGCCGATTCTTTGTCTGAACATTTTCTAGAAAGTATAACGAAGCAAAGTTCGCAGTTTTTTCATTGATCCATTAGGCAACAATCGAACCTTCAACACGACTAAGGTTTTTCACTTTCTTCTTCAACTTGAACATATATCTCTCAAAAGGATACATCCACCGATATAGAATTAGCCCGCCAAGCTCTGTTACACGAAGTACATGTTTGTATTACGAATTACACTATATTGATGAAGTAAATGTTTATGTAAGAATTTTGTGAATATCAGTTTCCTGTGGGAGATGAACAAGTAGGTGTTCCATTACGTCAAAGAAGGAAGGTGGGAAAATTTTCTCTAAATTGCATAAGATTATAGGAATCTTATCATTCAGATTTTTGATCCCCTCTGTTGTCAGAGTATGTGAGCATAGATCCCGGAAAAACGCCACCAGTCCTAATGCCAAGAAACAAACTCTTAAACAATAAAACACGTCTTATGACTTTTGATTGAACTTGGAATAATTGGGTGATACCTGGAAGCGCTTCGTATACGTTTTTTGGTAATAAATATGTGAATGCAAATGGGAGCAGTCGTTGCATTATGACATGACTCTTCATGTTACAGAATTTGCCTTCGTTGCTATCAACACAGTTTCGTAAGTTTGAAGCATATCCATCAGGGAATTTAACATCATTTATAATCCACTCAAAAAAAGCATCCTACATTCAAAACACCATTAAGTATGACAATTGGTAATTTAAAGAATTTGTAAAGGGAGAGTACAATGTAGTACTTTTTTTTCTTTACTCAATCAGAAGATTGGTACAGGGCCTACGGTGTTGTTTCCTCGTATATGAAGTGTCCTCCTGTCGCATATTTCTGGGAAATCAAGTCAGGATTTGAGATTGTCTTTTGTTTTCCCTTTGACATTCATAACCGTGTTGCTGGAATTATCAAAGGCATTCTTCTCAACATGCATCACGTCTAAGCAGTGTCGAAGTAAGTGGTCCTTCCAATACGGCAACTCCCAGAAAATACTCTTCTTATGCCAATTATGGTAGATCCCAACACCATCTACAAGGTAATGTCTATTTCCTCCACATATCGCAGTTGGCTCAACATCAAAATCCCTCAACTATGCTAATATCTGTGCCCCGTTTGGTTATGGTGGTGGACCATCGAACACTTTCTTGTTCTTAGTGAACAATGATGTACTCAGCTGATATGGATGATCCATAGGTAGGAACCGTCTATGGCAATCAAACCGTGACGTCTTCCGTCCATGCTTGAGTGGAAATGCTTCAGTGTTATCTTGACAGTGCGGACAAGCCAATCTCCCATGCGTCGAACAACCTGATAGTATCCCATAAGCTGGAAAATCACTAATAGTCCAGATCAACACAGCTCTCATTTGGAAATTCTGTTGTGTTGAAACATCAAATATGATGGTACCAGTTTCCCAGAGCTGATTCAATTCGTAAATAAGTGACTGCATGAATACATCAAGCAATCTCTTTGGATGATCTGGGCCTGGTACAAGGATTATTAAAAACAAAAACTCGGGCTTCATATAGAGTGTTGGTGGTAGATTATAGGGAGTTACAATCACCGGCCAAACTGAGTAGAGTTTTCCATGTTTCCCAAAGGGGTTAAACCCATCAGTGGAGAGCGCTAAGTATACATTTCTAGATTCTTGGGTGAAGTCGGGTTATATGCATTGGAAATGTTTCCACGCCTTTGCATCTGAAGGATGCGTTTTCTAACCACCTGAATTGTGTTCTTCATGCCATCTCATTTGGCATGCTATGCGCTCTGATTGGTATAACCTTTTTAGCCTGTCTGCTAACGGCAAATACCACATTCTCTTGAATGGACCTATTTCCTCCCCCTGGTTTCCTGGAATCGAGGTTTACGACAAACCCGACAACTGCTCTCGTCTGAATCATGCCCCCAGAAGATCATACAATTCTCTACACAAACATCTATCATCTGATATGGTAATCCAAGCCCTGAAACCAATTTATGAATTTCATTGTAGGATGCCGCATACGTGTTGTCTTTGGGAAGATATTTCTTGACATGGTCGGTTAATGTATCTACACAACTCTCTGGTAAATTGTAGTCTGTTTTGATATTCATCATTTCAGCTGCCATCGATAGTGGGGACACATCATCACTACAACAAGTTCAAATTGGCTTCTTCGCCGCATCCAGCATACTAAAAAAATTACGCGCTTCGGGATTTAGTTCTTCGCCGATATTGATAGCCTCAGTAAATAGAGGAACTTTGTCCCTAAATACATCATTCACCATTTGAATCGTGCTATCAATGTTTCCCATAGGCACATATGTTTCCCCACCTAAACCACCTACACCTATGCTTGTAGGATTAACATTTATGCCTTCATCTACTGGGATACCTATTTCCTCCATTATTTCATTATTACTAGATCCGCTGCAACTACCAATGTCTATATTGGTTTTTTCGCTGCTCTCAGTTTTTTTTCACAGCTCTCATTTTTTTTTCATTGTTTCATTTTATGATTCTTCAATTTTTTAAGATTCCATCATACGCAGACTTTCGGTGCTCACTGTCTGGCTTGTCCGGTGCTGGACCATCAGGTGAGCACGATTCCGATGCCACGCTTACTCTGGAGCAGAGTCCACCTCATGTGTCGGACCCACTGATAAGTGTGATTTTTGACTCTTCTTGAGTCTAATTTTCATTCATATTTTACATCAT